>JAOEGS010001192.1:0-15439 GCA_025447755.1 Corythornis vintsioides | reverse complement strand
TCCTTGTGTTGACCCTAAACCTCTTGTGCTCCAACTTGCACCCATTGCCTCTCGTCCTGTCACTGGATGACACTGAGCAGTCTGGCTCCATCCTCTCTACACTCACCTTTAAAATATTGATAGACATTGATAAGGTCCCTCCTCAGTCTCCTCCAGGCTAAAGAGCCCCAGCTCTCTCAGCCTCTCCTCATAGGGGAGATGCTCCATTCCCTTAATTATCTTGGTGTCCCTGCCCTGGACTCTTTCCAGTAGCTCTCTGTCCTTCTTGAACTGGGGTTCCCAGAACTAACCACAGTATTCCAGGTGGTTCCTCACCAATACAGAGTAGAGGGGGAGAAGAACCTCCTTTGACCTGCTGGCCACACTCTTCCTAATGCATCCCAGGATCCATTGGCCTTGGCCTCAAGGGCACACTGTTGGCTCATGGTCCTCCCCCTGTCCACCAGGAGGTCTGCTTGCAAGCATCTGGTGACAAGTACTGTAGCAGATGTCCTCAAGTGTAGCAAAGAATGTTTGCTGTATTATTTTACCAAAATCACAGTTCTACTTTTTTATTAAAAACCCTCTCATCTCTTCAATCCCTTTATCTGTTTAAATCTTATGCAAATGACAAAAGTAATTACATAAATTACAGATTTACTCAGGGCTGAAAATTAAGGGAATGAATATTCAAAGCAGTGTGAGGTACCACTAGGTGAGAAGACTTCAAACAGAATTAACTGCTTTTTGGCAGCATCTTTGAAATGGATCTTGCTTTTATGACTAATAAGGTCACTTGTCAATTAGCACTCACTGAACTCGAGCCATTAGGAGAAACTGAACTGCCAGCTCCTGCCTTTTAAACCACAATCAAAATCCTGCACACAGCAATCTTACTCCTTCTAAATTCAGAGGGCCTGGACAGCCTTATGAATATCTTTTCTTGTGCTAAATTTTGTTTAGTTGCACTTTACCTCTGCCTCCACCCCAGGCCATTACACATTATCAATATATATTTTTAAAAAAGAAATCCAAAGAAAATGCACAATTCAGAAACCCTACAGCTGGGATACCTTTGTTGTTTGGTTTTTTTTCACCTAAATCCTTGCCTCCTGTCACAATGCTCACCATTTTTTCTCAGTTTGAAAGACTGCTGTGGCACTGCCTTTGATGGAGGTGAATTCACCTGCATGATCCTAAAGAAAGTGCATTTGGGCTTTATGATGACAGATGAGATATTCAAAAGGTCAACTAAGCCAAAAGTGAGCTGTATACTGCTGAAATGGTATAGATTGGAAACCCTCTGCAAACAGATCTTTTTTGTCTCAGAGTCAGTGTCTGTTGCTTTTTTCTCCTTGTGCTCTGATTTGTGGTTTAGCTTGAGGGAAGAAGTGAGGAGTAGGCTGCTTGAATGATTTCAGCTGACTGCTTTCCATGTCTTTAGAGCTGCTTGAACTGTCTTCTGTGTTATTACCAGTCCTCTTCTTGTATAGATTATAAACAACAAACTCTTCAGATAGCAAACTAGATGAGATTTGGGTGAGAATTTGCAAGAATTTCCTACAGCTGGATAAAGCAGCTGTTAAAATTACTATGGAAGTCCACACAGGTACAGCAGGTGGACTCTGTTCCCATTCCTATCCCTCTCTTCAAGGGTCCTTCTTTGGCATGGTAACAGAATTTTACCCACAAAAATACTTCTAGTGTTTATTTCAGAGTAACCTTAATGGATTTACGTTCTGACAATTATAGTAGGCACTTCAAAATATTGTTAATAATTCTGATAGTAGCAAGAAAAATGGATCATTTATCTATACTCACTTTCTAATTTAAACTTAATTCAAGGTTTCATCTACAGATAAAAACTACTGCTACTAATTTCAATTCCTCTATATGACAAATGAAATATTTACAGACAACATGATGCTGACAGTCTTCTCTGTATCCCATGTTAATTCTAGTTCTTTATTATTTCTGAATGTAATTCACTTATTGTGGATGCAATTTCTGAAAATATGTTAGTGTTGGATAAGCTTATATTGTTTTAAATTAGGGAATAATCTTTGTAGTACTTGAGGTGTTACTTGAATAAAATGTCACTAGGAACCTCTATAAATGTTACAAACTACAAAAAAATGTTATTTAAAAGGGTTCATCCAAAATTCCATGCTAACAAGCATTAATTTTCTGAACAGTCTGTTTTCTTCCTACCATAAGGTTCTCTGTCATTATAACGAAAAATCATATTTTTTTCCATAATTAACATTATATTAACATAGCGTCGTGTCCTACTGCTAATGTTCTATGATGTTCCAAACACCTGTTACTCACCAACAAATAATTTAACACTGCTTTGTTAAAAATGGTTGTGTTTAGAATTGTGCTACACAACTTCAAGATTATTAAAAGTAGGAATTAATCTGGCTTTTACCTCTTCTATCCAGAACTATTTGTAATATCTGGGCTGGTGGCTTTCTTCTGTGGGCTTTCCTTAGTATAAAACTGGAAGTGAGATTGTCTGCAGTCTACTGCAGTTTCTCCTGCCCTCTGTTGGCTGCAATGTTAGAACAGCTCCAGGAATTCACTGCCTTTATTATGTTGTGCTTGATCAAGGTGAATAATTTACTGTGCTCTTTCTGCTTTCCAAGCAAATATTACAGTTCATGCCCTTTCTTTCTGATAGTAATTTGTATCTGTGCAAAGAAAAGACAAAAAATTATAGCTACTTTTTTTTTTATTATTTAACATGAAATATAAAATAGATAAGGTGTTTTAGGTTTCAGTTTTGCCACACTCAAGCTCATACTTCATCTTAAGTGAATGTGTGGGCTCTCTGAAATCAGTTCAAACACAGGATTACCATGAAGTTAAAAATGATATGCTTGCTGTCCACTTCATTGTAAAATAACTTACACTGAATGGGGTCTCTGGAGGTCACCCAGTCCAAGCCCTTCATTGAAGCAGGTCAAAAAAGGTGGTTGTGCCCAGTGGAGTTTTGGGTAAGTACTCCCTCAGATGGAGACCCTAACACCCCTCTGGTGACCTGTTCCAGTGTTTGACCATGCTCATGGTGAAAACATCCTCTGATCATTATCCACAAACTCTCAAGAGGCTCATCACTCTGCCAGCCATTTGCACAGAGCACAAGCCTTTTTCACTGCCTTCCTGGCTTGTCTTCCTGAAGAGCCTACACCCACCTGTTCAGCACTCCAGTCAATGACCTATCTCACCATGTAGGTCCCCACAAAGGTACAGCTCTGCACAGACTTCAAATTTCTCCTGTTTCCCCTGCAACATGTGCTTATGTACAGGCACTTGAAATGGACACTGTCACACTGGCTTCACGAAGAAGTACAAGAGCTCCCCGTGGTGCTGCATTTCCTCACTGCTCCCTGTGCCTTCACTTCTCTCTAGGTTATAATAACTTTCCCCAGCTTATCCAGGTTCAAGCTGTCCTCAGTAGATTTGGATCCTGCTGAAGACATTCTAGCCACACTTTGTTAGGCAGATCCTGCTCCTGCTTTGAAGTCCGTGCTCCTCCAACACGATCACGTGTGCAGCCATGCACTGGAGGTACACTCCTGGCCAAATCTTCCCCCCTCACTGAAAGGACACAGAACAGCACTCATGCCCCCTCCCATGCCATACTGCTAATTACTGCTGGTAAAACCCCACAGTTTTTCAAAAGGCATTCTGCTATGCCTCGAGCAAGCCATGTACATAAACTCCCCCATGAAGAGGCTGGGCTCTGAAAACAAAGCTGTAACACTAGTGGCAAATTTCATAAGCATCAGCAAAGACAACAGTACTTTAAACATGATCTTAATTTGTGACATGCCTTTGAAGCTATGCTACATGCTGAGAATGCTGACACCACGTAAGTGGCATGTTCTATGCCCTTATCTGCACTGCTTTGCATACAAAATGAATCAGCAATCTTTCTCAGAGAATCCAGACCAAACAAAAGTTAAAAATAAATCTATTAATACCACTGACATAAATTATCAAAGTAGAAAAAATTTAAATGGCAAGAGGGAGAAACTGGCATGCTTTATTTTTGATGTATTTTCAGTTCTCTTGAAAGACTCCTAAGAAGAATTTTCAGTGAAATCTCCTGTTTATTCTCATGTCACACATACACTTGTCAATAAAAAGTCAAAATTTCTTTCTGTGACTCATTATTGTAAAGTCTAGCCAAAAGCATCAGTTCCAATTATGACAGGCATTGTCTTTGCAGCTGGTATATCTTTTTGCTTATTTGCATTTCTGTTGAAGCCATTGGTGAGGGTGCTATATATTTAATTAACTTTCTACAGTCCACTTTCATCCATGCAAATGTAATTACTTCAATCTGGACTAAGTATATACCTAAAGAATGTATTAAAACATTATTTGTCTGATTCATTTTCTTAATCACAATCAACTGTAGCCTGCAATCTGGACACTATTCTTTATCGTGCTGTTATTTCTCTTTAATTTTACTTATGTTTGGAGGTGTTCAAGGTTACAAAATAAAAGACCTGCCACTAAGGAACTTCTTTCTAACCTGATAGGTATATACAGAGAAGACAGGGTAAAATGAGGATAAAATGTAGGTAGGATTCCAGTCTCAGTAGATTAGCAAGAGTTTTTACTGCTTTCCTAGGAATTATTTTGAATTTTCACATGTGAAAGTAGAATCTGAAAAGAAATATTTGTGTAGTCCAAGCAATCCTGTATGTTGCCCACACTTTGTTGGCAAAAGATTCACTATATTCACGAAAGTGAAAACAAAACAAAACAAAAAAACAAAACAAAACCCTACAAAAGCTGAGGACCTTGATTAAAGATGATGAGCTTTATGCTACCAGGAAACAAATGAAAAATGAAGTGAGCTACTTTCTATGTGGGCAGAAGGCAAAATGACACCAGATGTGGAAAATTCTAGCAACAAGGAGACCAGATATAAAGTATAACACAGTGGGACAAACCAGAACAACAAAAACAAAGCATCATTCAGAATTCCTAGAAAACTTCAAAATTCAGAACCACAGGAACCAGGCAGCTACACAAGTTACACAAACACACAGTTACACAAACATGACCCTCTTTAAAAAGGCCTGGGGCAGAGCTAGGAAATTATAGACCAGTTTGACCTTGGTGGTAGACAAGATCCTAAAGATATTAATAAGAGATGAGATCACAAGGAACACAGACTGGGCAAAGTGATTAAAGTACATAATCTACTTGGATTTCAAAAAGGTGTTTGACATAAAACTGTAAAGCAGATTAATGCACAATGGTAGCAAGCATAACATGAAGTTCTCATTGAATGAAATGTGAGAGAGGAAATACCTGAAAAAGTCAGATTCATCTGAGATACACGCTGCAGAGGTACCACTAACACACATGAAGGCTAATTTGCTGTCCTAAGGCTGCTGGTCTCTCAAAGATCTAGTGGACATACTTTGCACTCATAGACATTAGTGAGGTCAGTGGAGTTGCTTAATGCTTACAATGGCAGGACAGACTGGAATCTACTCCTTCACTCAGCAGTTTCCTGTATTTCCCATTTCACTTAGTGTTTCCTGTATTACTTTGTTAGAACTAAGGGGTTTTGGTTGGTCCTTCCCCCTCTGCTCTCAGTGTACAGGTGGACTGTTTGCTAGCAAAGATTTCGTACAGTGGGTGCTGAAGGCTATATACATTTAGTATTAGGTATCACATTTTCCTGTCAAACTAAATTATTTTGATTTGTTGGTATTACTTTGAATTTACAAAAATGTAAATGAGAGGAAGATTCAGCCCTTCTTCAACAACAGCAAGTTACTTGATGGTCACTTTCAGGAACCTGACTCTGTATCTTCTCTATACTTTTACCAATATTAATCCAGGGCAAACCAGAGAAAACTTTTTCACTAATATAAGTAAAAAATCCCTAACACTGACAGGATTAAATGTGTGCTTTGGGCCAAACTGTCTGAGAAATCAATTGCATCAATTACAGCAGGAGAGAATTTGGCTTATGTAGCTTCTTTACTGCTGATCCCTTGTAATGCCAAAAGGAAGTTCCAACCATCTACAAGCTGACGTATATAAAACGTGAATCCACTGGGACATTTTAAGTCTCCTTTGGAAACCTTGTCAACATCAACAGCTCAGGCTAACATCAGTGACTGCTGTGATAGTTGTTCAGCACAGTCACTCCTTTTCCCAAGTGTGAAGTTGAAATGGCAAGATAAAGTTGCTGCTTACACTCATGTTGTTACTTCAGTTGGTTATATTTATCCCGTTACTAGCGGACAGCTTGGCAGTTTGCTGAAGCATCGTGATGAACCAAAGTTAATGATAGCAGGGAAGACAGCTCTGTTCCAGATTAGTCATGTGGACATGATGTCATGCACAGCAGACACTGATATCAATGAAAAAATCAGAGTCAGCTGATGGCTGCAGATTCAGTCACTAAAAACTATCACACACTGACAACCTAAAGTCTCCCTACAGCAAGAAGCACTCATAGTGTACATGTCTGGACCTGGGAGAGGCTGCTGGCAAGAAAAGGTCCAGAAATGTGTATACCAAAGTGGTGATTAATCCCCAAGTTCATCTGGGTAACTGAGAAGGAAATTTGACTCAAATATGTTGACAGCCATGCATGTGCAAGTCACAGTGCCATTCAGATGTGTTGTGTCAGAAGATTTGTTTATTCTGGTGGGAGTGATGTTGCACCAAAACATGTTCTGAATTTGGTTTTGGACTCTATCAGCACTCAATGGCAAAAATGTTCCATTAAATTCTCTCTATATCATAGCCCTCATACAAAGCCAGTCCTCTGAATTAGCAAAGCCCCACAACCCGAGTTGGGAAAATGCACTTTTCAACTATTTACATTTATCTTTCTGCTGATATAGCTCCTTTTTTGTTGGATCTTCATTATCTGAGAATTTCACACATCCCTTCAAAAAAGGAAGAGAAAGTGAAAGAAACTATGTACTGATCTTGCTTCTTCTCCATGACATAGATTTCTTGCAAAACTAGGCAGCCTTGATCTTTACACAGATCCTGCAAGTCCCTGCAAGCTAAGTGACTTGAGTAATATTTTTGTCCGAGTGAACCTGCAGGGCTGATGAAATTCAATAGCACAAACCTGCTCCTGGAACAACACTGGCTCCCTCTATGTACACCTTGGCAGCCACATCTTCTGGATAAAAGACTGCAATGAAATAGGAAATAGAAGAGGTAAAAATCAGCCTCAGCCTCCCATATGTTGATGGATCCCAGAAGATTTATGGTGTTGCTAAGAAAGGCGTGGGGCCAGGAGTCCTGCAAGCCCTCCACTCCAGGGATACTAGCAGAGTTTTGACTGTGCTTTAAATCTGGCTGCCTTCCCACGCAAACGATGCGTAAGGATTAGCATCCCTGCCAAAGTAAGCACAAAAAAAATTTCACCACGACTTGAGTGTTAACAAGTAGCAGACCCTCTGAGGTTTGAAAGCTAATATAAAAAGCAGCTATTTCTCTAAACTTCACTGTACTTTCTAATTACCATAAAACAGAATGAATTTCACTTTAAACTGGAATATAACCTGGTAAGTCTTCAGTTTTGCACAGAGATCCTCGTTTCCAATGATTAATAACACCAGTCCAGCTGTTATATTGCTGAAGGTACATTTTCAAAGGCATACACAGACTCTGAAATAAAACATTTTATTGGGGTCAAGACAAAAAGGTAGCTCTCCATACATGCAGACCATTTAAAGGACATTATCCAATAGTAGGGGTCATCAGCAACTAACATGAGAAATGTAACCCACGTCAAGAAGTGCTTTATTGCAATAGAGGATTCTGTGGCTTCCTTGTGGCAACACAAATTACACAACTATCTGTGTTTTTGGAAATCAGTAACTACTTCACTTTAGATATAATTGAAAGTGTGCATGAACAAAATGTAAAACTGTTTTCTTGAGAGATGAAAAATATGGGGACATTAACATGTTTCATTATATTGACATTATAATTAATGGCAAGTGAAATATTTACTCTCATGTGTTTACTGCTTCACCTAGTTCCTTGATATTTCTCTGAAATAGTAACTATTCATTTTGTCTTCTCCATTAACTTCAATGCAATAATGAACATTTTCATTCTTTTAAGTTTATTCATTATGTTTACTATTGTGTTGGCACAGACTTTGACAGAAAGGAGAAGACACTGCTTGGAGAGGACATTCCATTTCTCCAGTGCAAAGCTGTATGTCATGTATTAAAGGGTGATTTTAAAAATATTAGCTCCCCATGTTATGTCTCTGATACTCAACAGTTACCTTTTTTTTTTTTTTTTTTTTTTTGCCTTCCCCATTATGAACTTTGCTTCTAAAACTACTGGCCCGAAACCCATCCTAATTTTCCCCGGTCATAAAATTCAGAATTGGTACAATTCTTTTTCACTTCTTTTGCTTGTTTTTATTGCTGCAGCACCTGTCAGAAGGTTAATTAGAACTTGTTTCTGTGCCCTGATAACCTGTTTAGAGAAAAGTACTCAAACCTTGAACAGTCCAGAACAAGTGTATTTTAGAATAGTTGCCCAATTCAATTAAAATGTAAGACTTCCATACAAAACCAGAAGCAACAGGATCTTCCTTGTCTCCAGAGAATTTACTTCTTTTCACTAAGAAAAAATGGTGGACAAAGTCTGAGGAGCATTTAAAGAGAGGAAGGTGTTGAATCTTTATTAGGAGTGTCTCAGTGAAAGCAGTTCCACATCAAAAAGAAATACCACATCCACACCACATGGCATTAGAAGCACTAGGGTCATAAGTGCAGTCTTTCAGAACCACCAAAGTTGTTCCCACATTCTGACCTTAGATTACTGATAGACGTTTACAATATTCACAGATGTCAGAGGCAGCTGGGAGTTAAATACTTTATTGATCATTGTCCTGGGGTGGGAGATTAGAACAGGGAAGAGAGTCACTGATGTCTTCAGAGTTGAGCACTGCAGTACAAGATTCAAAAACCATCTAGGCCTCAACTTTCCCTGAACTACCAGTGTTCTGCAAGAACCCCACCCTTCCACTGCAAGTGGTCCTCCTGGCTTACAGAACTACTCTGACTGAAAGATGCTCTGCAGTAGTACCAAAATACACATAACCCAGAAGCCAGTGATAGGCCATTTTTAACTATTTCATTATGGGGGTCTTTTCAAAGTCCAGTAAGTTATATGCTTTACCCAGTCACTTGAGACAAAATCCTCTATTACTACCAATGCAACATATGCAGGTCAGAATTATGTTAAACTCTGGCTATGTTAAGCTCTGGCTACTCACCCAGTTTACTGTGACACCAGTGCAGTCTCTGTGCAGCTGTCTCCCCAGATGAGTTGGTTGCAGTGTGTTTGGGCATGCTCACATCAACTTTTATCTAGCCAGAAACAACAAGAGGAGTAATACAGACTCAGTAGCACACACTTCATCACTGACTGTACAAATGTGCAGAAAACCCTGCTGTATGAAGTTTGTGAAGCCTCATTAAAACCTACAGTGCTGTTTTTATGGCTGTCAAATGGCAGGCTAGCTACATTAAACGTGGTTTGGTTATGCCCCACCATTTACTAAGATACTGTTAGCACTAGCTCAATAGAATGAATGCTAACAGTGTTTTCCATTATCTTATGCCTTACTAAAACTGTCATACTGTTGCCCCAAAATATTTTAGTACAGGTGAAACTAAACATTCCATAGCAGGCAGTAGAATATAATCAAAACAACCAGAGAATGCAATCCACTGTATTTTAGCTAATGAGTACAAGAGCCCTCAAACCTCATGTAAGTATTTGGTTCTTACTCATAGCCCTGCAGCCCAGTTGCAACTTTCTGTAGTATTACACAGCAACTTTCTATTACACTTGGGTATCTTTCCAGGAATATAACAGACATCAAAAGGAAATATTTCTATGACACCACTCCTCTCCTTTGGAACAAACCACACAACTCTAATACCCTTTATATCCCTCTTGACCAACAGATATGAGTAGGAAAGAATGTAAGAAACAGCTGATACTCAGGCAGTAGTGCTTTCTATAAATTGCACAGAACTCTTACACATTCCCATAAGGAAGAGTGTTTTGTTTTTTACAGATTGAGTTTTTCTGACCCAATCATTCTGACTGCTCTTGCTAGCAACCATATCTAATGTGATGTGTTAATCTTGTCTGCCCATATTCCTGTTCCTAGGATAAGCTGGCACTGAGCAATGGCTGGGCCACTGACAGTATGTGATGATAAGTTTAGACAGGCAGTCAGTACAGTTCAAAAGTACTAGCTTCAATTTGAATGTGACACCTCAGTGAAAAATCTGGGAACTGGAAATACCAGCCTGATACTACTAGATCTGATTATAGGAGCTGTGGCAAAAATGTTACTGTCATCTTGAATGAACTGCAAACCACCAAATCATCCTAAATTAAGAAAAGCACATGCAGTCTTCTATTGTTACTTTAAAAATGTACCTCTTTTATATCTAAGGATTTAAAAATCCTTTACCAGCATTTTTACAAGTCTCATACATAGTCACCAATCTAGGTACATCTATATAATATGTGTAGGTCATAAATGGCAAAATTGACTTAACACCAGATTCATTGTGTCCATGTGCACAGCCACACCTAAGATAAAAAATGGCAGCTAATTTCATAGAATAGTCCCACACAAAAAACACTAGCACAGAAAGAGCAAATGACATCATTTATTTAAATTCCTTCTCCCACAGTGAAACTAGGTATTCAGAAACTGGAACTGACCACAGCACTGAAGTGAATTGTAATGAAAAATACTTCAGAGGGAATAAATTATTTTTATAATCCAAAAGATAAATATGGCCTTCATGTTACTTTAGGAAAAAAAAAAATTGAATTGTATTATAAAAGATTCTGAACACTAACAACAACAATGAATACTCATGAAGACAACCTGCAAGCATGTCTCTTCTCTCACACTACAAATGCCATGACAGATTTGATTCACCAGCCTTTTAGCACCAAGTAGCTCCAGTAACAATTCACATAGAATGCCAGGATGCAGCAGTTAAGAGTCTGCAAAAGAACACTTGAAATCTTTTATCAGTTTTTAAGTATTCCTATGGAGAACCTGTGTTTCTGTAGAATCTAGTTCTTCCAAGTCATGGGCTAGAAATTTGTAAAGCAGAAAACAATCATAGAAATTAAAAAAGTGAGGACTGCTGCTGTACAGCTTTTCTTCCAGTGAAAGCCAACTGCAAGGTGCACACTGACCCCAGCTCTTCTGCTCTTCCTAGTGCCCATTCCCCAAACAACAGTAAAGGTCTGTCCCCACTTGTGAGACTCACTCACAGAACTTGAGAATACAAAGACACACCTTGAAAATATCCTAGTGTACATACAGATGTCACTGGAGTGGTGTATGTCTGAAGTGAAGAACACCAGACAGAAAAAGTGAGGTCCCCCAGTGCCTTCTCATTCAGCAGACACAGGAGGCAGGCACGTTTCTATGCACACCAACAGCTCCCTGAAACTGTGGCAGATAGCTCTTCAGAGGGTGTAACAACAGACAGCTGCATAGATCTGCACTTGGTAAGGCAAAAAAGAAAGATTCCACATTAAGACAAAGTAATAATACTGTGTTCTTAGCAATCTTTTCCATATTCTCAGAGGTCTGACTTGTCAATTTTAGTATTTCAATGTTTACTCTTAAATTCCAATGTGAATTCAATGTAAATTCCAATTGAACTCAACTTCCTGATCCATGAGCTCCATTAAAACAAGAAACATTTTACACTCTGCTCTCCAGTCACCAATTTGAAATGCAAAAATGACCAGGGTACATAGTTAAAAATAGCTTTACTGCAAAAGGAAAAGTACAAAGGAAGATGTGCAAATCCAAAGGGTTTTGACTAAATTTGGAATCTAGTAGATGAATTGTGCTCTAGAAATTGTTTTTAGGGCATAGAATTCACCTTGCTATGAGGAAAGGCCAAGGATACATTCCTCACAATGTAATGAAGGACACAGAGTGAGGTGGTCTTACCAGCCAATGACACAGGATTTAGTAAAATACAGATTTTTATGAAAAAAATGGTACCTCCTCACTCTGGACATAATCCCTGGCTTTTTTATAATGATGTTAATTATTTAAAGTACACTAAGAACAAAAAAAAAAATATTTTTGTAACTAAATCAATGAGAAACTAATTCATACTGTGTTCTAAATTCATACTGTGTTCTACTCTATCACCTAAAACTGCTTGCCATGTTTCAGGGATGAAACACACATTACTAACCACAGTGTAACAGGGAGAAAGGACTCAGTCTGACTTTTTTAGATTCAAGACTCAGTTCACAGTGCTTACATTGAAAAATGATGCTTTTAAATTGCCAGTGGAACCAGTTCTGTAAACAGGAACATATGGAATACTAGAGGGCCATTTTTTCAAGATACTTTTCTGGCTGCAATTCTTAGGCACAAACATGCAGAAAATGCTTTCTTCCAAAATAGGTCTCTTAGACTGCTGTTCATAGGAGAAAAGGAGAGTGGAAATAACTGTATTCTGCTTAAAAATTCTGCTTAAAAATGAATGCAGCATGGAAATTAAATCCCAACCTGAGGCCTTTCAAGGGTGGGTAGTAATAACTGCCATAAGCATTAAAAAAAATTAATAAATTAATCACACAAAACCCGGAGGCGTTTTCATCTACAAGTTATTACAGAATTGCATTTAGCAATTACTTCATTAACTTTGAGTTAATGTCTCAGCTGCAAGTACTGAAGTCTAGATTTCAACTTTTTCATTGCATATATTGCATTTTTTTAAAACACAGTAAAAAAAAAAGGTGTATTTCAGAGCCCTGTCTGATAAACTGGTTCTCACACAGCTGTCTAAGAACTGCCCTGATTATTCAGTGACAGCTCTCCTTGTTTCCAGCTGCTAAATCCCATTAGAAGCAGCTAAAAATACATTAAATACTCTCCTAATATTACTTTTCTCTATAATCAATTGTTGTACTTGTCATACGGATAAGAGGAGACAGAAGAACTGGATCAGCAATAAAATGAACTCCTTTCAGGGATGTGTTCAGCAAAGTTAAAACATAACAGGTTTTTTTTATTTCTTGGGTAGTCAGGCACCTAATACCCCTAAGGATTTTTTTCCTAAATTCTTAAGCAGAGCACTGGCTCTGCTATGAATAATTGTGAAGTTTCAGGAGTGATGAATCTGTCAGTAGCACAACCCTGCTCTCAATTCCATGACTAGCTAAGGGCAGAGGGGAAAATAGGAAGTCTTTTCAATTTCTGTTGGAAGACTCCTGCTTTAAAAGTGAGATGCATGCAGATAAATCAAGCAACTTCTAACGAATGGTCTGCCATGACAGTCCATTGTAGAAGACTGCAGAGGAAAACCATTATTTCCAAACAAAAATAAAGGACTGGCTGCTGCTGAAACAAAATTAGCCATAGAGCTCAGTTATGTGATACTACACTGGTTAGCCAACACATGCTAGAGCTGTAGTACAGGGAATTTACAGACAGACAGTGAGAAACAGTAGAAGAAAGGTTTCATTTTAAAGATTTGGAAGCAACAAATGACAGGCTGAATGAAGGCAGTAGCTGGATAACACAAAAATGCTGAACAAACCAGGGACAGTACATACAATCCTGGGCAAAGAGACTCTCATGCATAAGGACATGAGCTCTGCAAAGGACTGTTTCTCACATTTTAAGAGAGACTAGATACAGGAACTACTCACCGGGTCCAAAAGCATGTATTTGTAAATTACAGACCTGTACTGTGGAATGTGCACTTCAACATCTTGATACTAATTTTCAATCACAGGATAAGAAACACCCTATAGCAGCTAAAAGTGCTGTGGCACTGAGATCCCATTTACTTCAGCTTTTGCATCTTGCCTCCCTGGAAATACTAGTCAGGCTTGGCTTGTTTCCAATTTAGGAATTAGAATACAAGAATTCCTTAATTAACTTCATGCAATGTCTGACACAGAAGCCAAGAATTCTACATATGAAAGATGATGTGGAGAGTAATAGCAATACAAAATACATGCTCTCTCTCCTGTCACTCTTTACCCTGCACTTGCCAATTCTCTACCAGAAAGAGACAGAAGGATATTAGAGGTACAGAAACATCTGCTCTGATTAATTTCTCTGCACTGGTGTTTCTGCAGCTCTGATGAACAGTGCCAAGAAGGACAAAAAGATGTAAATAAGACAGATGGTAGCAAAACAAATAAAAATATTTGAACACAAAAAAGAAATGAGAAACACAAATCATGGTCTGTATCATTTGGGAGGATAAGCTTTAGTTGAGCTTACACAAGCAGACAAACAGAAGAACATAGTATCACACTAAGGCCCAGTTTGTGGATGAAAAATCAACGTACACCCACTAAACAATCTGCAAGGCTCTCTGTTGATGTCAATGAAAAGTCTATGTAAGATCAATCCGTATCATCACAGCCGTCCTTCTGCCCCTGCAAGCAGGTCACAAACACCTTACTTGGAACGGCACAGAATTATGAGAGCGTGGGGTAGAAGCAGTTTTTTTGCCAATAGATAGCCTCTGCTACATAAACACTGTGTTGTACGTAAATTTTGTGTCACCACACCTGATTGCTGCTGTCAATATTCAGAAACAAACGCCAGAGTTTCCATAACCGCCTAACCATGCTCAGGACGGTTCAAAGGGGAAGCCCTTAAACGTTCTTCGCTCCCACCGCTACCTCTGGCTCCGAAACCCCGGCTGCCCGAACGGCGACCCAACGCTCTTTGCTGCCCAGCCAGGCCGCCGACACCGCAAGGCTGCCGCACGCCGGGCCAGGCCACATCACAGCGGCCTAGCCGGTGCCGGTGCCACGCACGCCGCGTCTCGCCTCCCTCCCTTCCCGCTGCCCCAGCGCCATAGGCAGCTGCCAGCGCCCTCACGGATCCCCGGCGGCCAGGCCGAGGGGCCTCTAGCGAGCCGGCGACGGCACCGGGGAACCCTTTATTTCAACGAGCTGAGGGAAAACCGGCGCTGCAAAGGTGAAGAGAAGCATCGTGCAGGGACCGCACGCCAAACGCCTTCTCAGCCGTGCTCCCTCTCACCTTAACCCCGCCCCCCCCACCCCCGCGGCCGCTGCCGCCGCTGCTCCTGCCGCTGCCGCCGCTTACCGCGCACGTTCAAACCCCCGCCGCCAAGTCTCGCGAGGCAGGTGGCCGGCGCGCGGGCCGCGCCATGTCGGAGCCTGGTCGGCGCAGGCCGGGCCCCTCCCCCCGCGGCGCGCCCGGCGGCCTCAGCGGCGCGGACTGAGCGTGCGGCCCGGACTGAGCGTGCGGCGCGTCCCGCCTATCCCGGAAGCGCTTCCCGGCCGCGCGCGCCGCTCTCCAGGCCCCCCGCCCCGGCTTCTCCCCCTGCCCCCCCTACACCCTGCACTCACGCCCAGCGCCCCATCGCCA
>JAOEGS010001191.1:61112-75901 GCA_025447755.1 Corythornis vintsioides | reverse complement strand
GAAATGCTAGGACAAAGGTTGGACTTGATGACCCTGGAGGTCCTTTCCAACCATAATGATTCTGTGATTCTGTGAACCTACTTATCTCCTCCTGGAACTCTGTCACTAATCAGAGGGGTTCCTCTACCTGGGCTCACCTCCCACAGTGTGGTCAGTGTTGCTACCCTGTACCAGTGTGGGAGCCAGGAACAACCTGCAGCCTGGTGCCTGGGTGGTTGCACATTTCCACTGGAGCTCCATCTGGGAAGCTGCATCAGTTGTGGTGGGTGATGTGCTTAGATGGGAAGTGGCTTTCTGCCAGGTGGAAACTATCCCTACCTGGCCAGGGCTGGCACAGCTTTCAGCACCCTTCCTGTGCACCCTTCCTCACAAACTGCTGCACACTGCAAAACGGTTGTGTCCAGATCCATGGGGCATGCCAGACAGCTTCATGAGGGCATGCTCCCCCAAGATGTTGGGCGACCCCAGAGGATGGGGTGAGAACAATAGAAAGACTGGCTTATTTCCAGGGGAAGATGGAGCTGTGGCTCACATAAACTCCCATGCACACATCCAGGAACGAGGAATTAGGGTGCAACTACAGATGTTCCCCTGAAGCTACATAGCCACATCATCAGGATGGGGACAGGAAAAGCCATGGAAGAGCTGGTCAAGAAGACCATGTGGTGAGAGGGGAGCAAGATCATAGAAGCTTGACCTGGACCTGAGACACAGCCACCCCACTCTACCACTGGGGACACCCAGCTGGGCCCTACATCTTTGTCTTCCAAAGGAGCAGGGGGACACTGCTGAAGCAGGCAGAAGAAAGTCTTTGGCAGATGCAGCCAGCCTTGCCTGGGGAGCAGCCCTGCATGTGCCACAGAGGGATTCTGTTGATTCAGGTAGACCAAGAGTGACTTTGTAGAAGCTGTGGGCTCAGAGCTTCCAGTGAAAGCAGGCAGAAGAGGCCAGCAGCCAGAAGGACACAAAAGAAGAAAGCAAAGGGAGACACCAAGAAGGGAAGACTTGTGAAATAGCTTCACAGAGAAGTGACAGCAGCACAAACCCCAGGACCAGCAGCACTGCCCAGCTGCTAGAGTAGCTCTCACTGCTGGATCCAGCCCAAGGAGCAGGGACTGAACCTCTTATTGTCCTCTGCAGCTTACAGGCAGCCCAGCTGGGCTGGCACAGCCACCCACCACTGTGCCCAAGCATTGTGTTCAGCTGTTGGATAGCCACTTTGGCCAGAAATGAGATTTGGACATTAAATGAATGGGAAAAGGGCCAGCTCACCAGTGGGTCAAGTTGAACTCTGCCACTTGCTGTTCAACCCCTTTCCAGTTGATTCATGGTAATCATTAATACCAAGCTCCTGTCCATATGTGGAGCTTCACAATAGCTAATTTTTAAACTGTCACCGCAACTACACGACGTTACATGTGTCCTGGTTGAAGCCACCTTCCTGTTTAAACACTCTTATGGCCAACACAGCTCCTTGCTGCTTAATAGTGGTTTTGAAACCACCAAATAAATCTGTTGGCCAGCATTCCCTTCCACTTTGTAATTTTAAAGCAGCATTAAAGGGAATTAATGGAAATATGGTTTCAGAATAAAAGCAAGTCTTAAACTTTATTGGAAACCCTTTGAACTCTAGTTAAATTAATTTTCCTTCTGCTCTTGAGATTT
Organism: Corythornis vintsioides; assembly: GCA_025447755.1. Taxonomy (NCBI): domain Eukaryota; kingdom Metazoa; phylum Chordata; class Aves; order Coraciiformes; family Alcedinidae; genus Corythornis; species Corythornis vintsioides. The sequence continues at coordinate 74,236 of JAOEGS010001191.1, read as the reverse complement.
TCAAACACGCATCTGGCAGTTCAGCCGTCACAAGCCATGCAAACATCTCACCCTTTGAAGGCCAACAGCAAAGTATAGCACCAATGACTAAATACTGGACCCAGGACATGGAAGGGCATCTCTTCCCTGCCAGTGTTGGGAACCACCATTCCATCAGTGAAAGACCTCCACTGTCTGCAGAGTCTTTGAGGAACCCAGAGGCAGACTTGACCTTCCAGTTCCCCCTATCTCTCCCAAGCATAAGGGGAATTTGATTCCTGGATATTGATCAAGATGTTCTCATCAAGATAAAATCTGAGGGGAACAGCTGCTCCTGTCCTCACCCCTCCAATCCCTGATCACCTGGGGCTGCCACAGCCCTGAGGCACCACTGGATCCTGGCTCTCAAACTGCCTCATCCTTTCCAGCATTTACTGTTTTGCAATGTGGAAAATAATAAAAGTCTTGGAACTATTAAGAGCTCTGGGAGGAGCAGAGAGAGAGCAGCAAAAGGCCAAGCTGAGCAGATTTCAAGCCCCCTCCTGAGGGTTTTTATACTCAATGGCATTTTAATCCTATTAGAATTTCTAGATGGAGGGATAAAGGAACAGAAATCCTAGGCAGAAGTGTGGGGACTTCAGGGCACACGTCGGACTGGGGCTGGCAACTCTGGGGTGGAGTGTTCAGCAGGACCACTGAGTGGTAACAGCCCTCTCCCAGAGCCCCCCACAGCATGATCCAGCATCCCCTTGCCCACACACCCCACTCATGCACATACCTCAGCGCTGGAAAAAGTGATAGCAAAACCCAGATAAACTGTGATGTAGCACTAACAGCTCCTGAAAACTGTTGCAAGAATAAGGAAGTAACCAGAAAAATTTCTTCCTTTTCTAGAAGTTGCATAAGGTGGGGAAACATGGCTGTGCTCTGCAGGTGTACATGTATAATGGAACCTACTCTGTAGATTACTTTATACACAAAGGGTGCTGTATGAGGAGAAATGGCTTTGTTTCCTTTACTACAGTGGAAAAGTAAACCAAACTCCTTTTAGGAAGCCTGGTTCAGTGACTGAGGGTCTCAGCACGGCTGTGACCACAGCCTTGCAAGACCCAAGCTGAGATCTGTTTTTCTCCCCTCCACCAGAGATTTTGCCTTTCAACACACGTCCCCCTGATCACCAACACCCTTCTCCCTTCATCTGTGCCTGCCAGTGGCGTCCACTGCAGGCAGAAAGCCCAGTTACTGTTCTGCCACGTGAAACTCCAGACACGTGAAGACAACATAGTCAGAGTGCACCAGGACCACACGCCAGCGGCAGAAAGAAAGAACAAGCATTGAAGAAACACTGATCAGCTCTGCAGTGGTGCAAGAGAAATCACTCACACAAAGGCATCACCAGCTCTTACAATGCAATTGTCTCTCATTTTCACCCTTGCAAGGGCCTCCAGCAACAAGCTGCCAAGAGCCCATTCATGCTCAGCCTATCAGTCCCTGTCTGAGTAATGATGGAGGAGCACTGCTCCCCAACTCCAGAACATTTATGCCCCTGCCTGGCCATGACCCTGTTGATCCAGACCCCGATCCAGCCTTCACAGAAATACCTTGGTCCTGCCTGGTTAGTTCAGACTTGCCTGGCGGTTCCCAGGCTGTGTCCAAGCCTGCTACAACCTCAATCCTGCCTTGTCACCACCAGCTTCCCAGGAGCCCTGGATGCTGGTCTTACCCCAGCTACTATCCCAGGGCCCATCTTACTCACTTTGCATGGAAACAGTGATAGATGTTCCCTGCCCACCCAGCTGTGCCATTGTGCTGTACTCCCCATCCCTCCAGGGACAGTCAGCCCTTGTGGTACCCTAGCATATGGGAGGGAACAACACAAAGCTATCTCCTGGTTAGAGCAGAGAATGAAAACAAGACTATGACTCTTTTGTAGGACAGTAAGCCTATGTTTCTATAGATTTACAGCCCACTTCAGTCTGGGATATATATATTTTATGCATTTTCCCATTGAACCAAACGTTTCTATTGAGTGCTGGCTCTTGAAGGAGTCCCAGAGCCCTAAGCTGCAATCAACACCATCTTCTATAAACATGACATGAAAAAATAACATAACAGCAGGAAAGCATTTATGGAGATCCTATTACAAACAAGGCTCTTCTTGCACATTTCGCATGAGGTGGGAAATCCCCATGAAAAGACCAGACTGGCCTTTAGTCAAGGACATCAGACTTGTATAATCATAGAATCATAGAAACATTAAGTCTGGAAATGACCTTCAAGATCATCAAGTCCAAACCTCTACTAAACATTATCATAACCCCCAGAGTATGTCCTGAAGTGCCGCACTTACACATTTTTTTAACACTTCCAGGGATGGTGATTCTTCCCCCTGCCTGAGCAGCCTGTTCCAATGCCTGGCCGTTCTCTTGGTAATTTTCTGCTAATATCCAATCTAAACCTCCCTTGCTGCAACTTAAGCCTATTTCCTCTCATCCTATCACTAGCTACATGGGAGAAGAGATTGACATCCACTTCACTACAACATCCCTTCAGGTAGATGTAGAGAGCAATAAGGTCTCCTCTCAGCCTTCTTTTCTTCAGACTAAAGAACTCCAGGTGCCTCAGCCACTCCTCAGAAGACATTTTCTCCAGACCTCTCAACAGCTTCATTGCCCTTCTCTGGACCAGCTCCAGCACCTCAGTATCTTTTTTTTATATGTGGTGCCCAAAACTGAACACAGCACTCAAGCTGCAGCCCCACCAGTGCTGAGTACAGGGTCATCATCACTTGTCTAGTCCTGGTGGTCATGCTATCTCTGATACAGGCCACGATGCCCTTGGCCTTCTGGGCTACCTGGGTTCACTCTTGGCTCACGTTCAGCCGGGTACCGATCAGCACCCCCAGGTCCTTTTCTGCCATTGATCCAGCCTGTCCAAATCCCTCTGCAGGCCTTCCTGCCCTTGAGCAGATCAACACTCCTACTCAATTTGGTGTCACCTGTGAACTTATTGAGGGTGTTGGGCACCTTGTCCAGATCATCAATAAAGATATTAAACAAGACTGGCCCAAAAACTGAGCTCTGGGTAACCAGTTGTCAACTGGATTTAGCTCTGTTCACCACAACTCCCTGGCCTGACCCATCCAGACGGTTTTTAACCCAGCAAAGAGTCCACATGTCTAAGCCATGAGCCGCCAGCTTCTCCAGGAGAATGCTGTGGAAGACACTGTCAAAGGCTTTACTAAAGTCCAGGTAGACAACATCCACAGCCCCTCCCTCATCTACAAGGCAGGTCACCTGGTCACAGAATGAGATCAGGTTCAGTAAGCAGGACCTGCCCTTCAGGAACACATGCTGTCTGGGCCTGTTCCCCTGGTTGTCCTCTATGCGCCATGTGAGCACACCCAAGATGAACTGCTCCATAACATTCCCCAGTACCGAGGTCAGGCTCACAGGTCTGATCCTCCTTCTGACCCTTCTTGTAGGTGGGCATCACACAGACAAGCTTCCAGTCATCTGGGACCTCCTTCGTTAACTAGAACTGCTGAAAAATAATGGAGAGAGGCTTGGCAAGCTCCTCTGTCAGCTCCCTCAGCACTTACCGGGTAGATTCCATCTAACCTCATGGACTTGTGAGTGTCCACTTGGTGTAGCAGGTCATCAATTACTTCCTCCTGGATTATGGGGGGGTTTGTTCTGCTCTCCATCTCTGTCTCCCAGCTCAGGGTGCTGAATACCCTGAGGATAACTGGTCTGACTATTAAAGATTGAGGCAATTGGCAGGCTCCAAGGAAGCTGGAACTACCAGTCCATGAATCTTTTCTTGTGGGTCACAAGGGATGCTAGCACAGATTTTTAGGGCACAGAAGTGAACAGCTTTACAGGGAAGCATTTTACACAAGAAGAATAATCTCTTTACTCATTAGTGTAATATTGCTATTAGTAACATGTGCGGGCTCTGTCTGTGACAGAGGAGTTAATAAATTGGAGAAGTCAAAGGAGGGGAATATCTTGCTCTGGTTTAGTGCTCCGAAAGTTAAATACAGTCTGCCTCTATCATCCCATGGGATAGATATCTTCAGAGGTCAGTTTATCCCACCATATACAAGGTATCACTAAGTATGCTGTGGATGTGGTAGAGGACACAGATGGTGGCTCAGACAAGGCACCCACTTGCTTGGTGGCTAGGAGAGGTTATTCCCACTGTCAATAAACAAGCTGAATTAAAGGATTAACTGGTTGCAAGTCAAGATGTCCTGATTTTAAGGAGAGACATAGGCAACTGGAGCAGTTCAGGGTTTAATCTACTGTACTCACAAATGAAATGGTACAGGTTGCTCATTTATCCAGTAGCCACAGTGCAATTTCTTCTGGTCACAGGTGACTGCTTAAAAATAAAAGAGGCAGGGGCGGAAAGGTAGGGAAGGGAAAAGCAGAAGATGTGCCATGGACAGACTCCTGTGGCAGGGACATGCTCCTCCCAGCTGGGGCAGCTTGTTGGAGTGCTTGGGGCTGTGGTCAGCTCCTTTTGCAGCTTATACACTGTGGTCTTGGCTTGAGGGGACAAGCCAGGGAGCAGTACCCCAACCCAAATCTTGGACATATTAATCGCCTGAAGGTTTATCAGCTGAGTCTGATAAACTCACTTTGCTGCATCTGCAATCTTGAGTAGCAGCATGCTGAACCTAGGAGCAAACTCCAACATCTTGGGCACAAAACACAGCCCTCCACCTCTCCAGGAATAGAAGCTCTTTCTACTCATACAGTTTGACCTGGGACTGATTTTGAGCTCCAACACATGGCAAGATGCATGCTCATTTTGAGGAAAGATCCCCTTTTTCTTTTTTTTTTTCTTGTCTTTAACTCTGCACTTACACAGTTCACAGTTGTCAAACTCCCATGTACCTGTTACTCAGAGACTTTGATGGTGAAAGGGAAAGCAGGAAAGATATTTAAGATTATTATCTGTAAGATTAGCTAAGATTAAGGAGCAATATAAAGATGAAGAAAGGCCTTAGGCACTATCTCCTGGTGTTGGTTTCTCCAAAGGGAAATAATTCTTCCAGACTGGTTGAGGAACATCTGTAAAGAGACACATCCTGCACCAACAGAAGGACAACAGCCCAAAGGTTTCTGAACCCTAATATCTATTTCCTGGGGCACAAGGGCTGTTGTGAATAGGCATCATGCCAATCCCTCCCTGGAGCTACCATGCACGGGAACACAAACATTACCCTATAGAGATTATCTCCAGACTCTCCTAGACAGGTGGAAAGCACTGCAGCTACATGAATGCCAGCAGAGCTTTTCCACTCCTTCTGATCTGTCCTCATGTCTGTAATTTTTCCTAGACCACTTTAAAGCCATATGTGCATCTAAGGCTTCCTCCTTTTTCCTTTTAATGCCAAAAGGTCTGAAGTACTCTAGTGTCTCTCTTCTGGGGCTCAGTTTCTCTTATCTCTTAACTTCTTCCCAACCTGGACCTGTGTTATCCTTATTCAGAAACAGTCTTTTCAAAGGTGGGGTCAACAGACGTGAAGAGGGGAAAGCTCCTTCTGGGATGTGGTGTCCCAGAAGACTGTAGCAGTTTCTATTCCATGCTTCTCTGCTTCCCAGCTAGCTGAACTAGCTGAGCCTCATTGGCCAACTGCCTCACTTGGGCTACATTCAACAGATCTCTCCAACCAGGATAAGATGTCTACAGCCCACTCTGCTGCACAACCAGAGACAATAGTGATAGTATGCACACCTGTGCCTGCACTTGTCTTGCTTTGATCAACATTGCATGACATCCACATTTCCATCAGCCTTGTTTCACACAGAATTAGTTGTTTTCCTAAATAGCAGCTCTCACTTCCTTACAGCACCCCAGGAGATGCATCAAAGAATGAGTTGACCTTCATGACCCAGCTTCATGTCTGGTGGGCTAGGAGCCCTTCCAAGGTGTTCTGCCAGCTGCCCTGGGTCAGTGTATTGCAGAAGATACAGAGGATAACTGTGAGAAAGAACCATAAAGCAGTAAAGATAGAAATAAATGGCCCAGAGGAAGGTCATTCCCTTGGCCCACAGCAGGGATCCAAAGCCAAACCAGCAGAGGTGAGGGGGGCACAAGTTGTAATATGTGATCCCTGGAACAAAGTTCAGCCAAACTGTAGTGTAAATGAATCCCCTCTCTGCAAACAGTGGCTGCTTGCTCAGCAAACACCTACTTCAGTCCCAGATGCTGCAGCCTCAGCCTGGATTTTTGGAGGAGGGGATATTTTAACACCTGCAAAAAACAGTATTCAGACCACTTATGCAACTGTTGCATGTTGGGAGGGCGTACTTTCACAGGCAGCCACAATGCACCCCATTCTCCTCACAGAACCACCATCATTAGTCTTGAGTAGTGCAGCCAGGAGTGCCCTTTCTCTGCTGGGTGCAGGTGAGTCCCACTTAGCAATGAGACTTGGTAAAACACCCATGTCCAAATCCACAGCACATGAGGGATTCCACACCCATCTTCTTCAGCTCCTTGGCTTTCTGGAGAACTATGTGCAGCAATTGTGCACTTGGTCTCATGCGGAAAAAACATGCCTTCAGACCCCATTGGAAGACAGAGACCTCTCCAGGCCCAGGATATCCCCAAGACTTTGCATCCACCTCAATTTTCTCCTCCTGCCTCACAGGTCTATATAGAGCACCCACTCTGGTTTTGGAGACCACAGCATGGAGCTTTCATGACTCTGTTGTATCTCTGATGAGTCACAGCTCTCCTCACACATAGACTCTGGACCTGAATCTGTCCCTCTGAACCTCTGACTCACTGCTGCCAATAAGAAATGGCAACGCCAGCCTTGGCCCAGCATGTAGTGCTGTTTGTACAGTCCTAGCTCAAACACAATGGCCAGAACTGGCTCTGCACAGGGTGCAGCTATCCATCAGCAATACCACGACCTCCCTCCCACCCTGACCTTAGCAGGATTACAATGTTGCATTGTGAGGCTCCATCTCTGCTTCAGTGCTTATAGGAACTTGCAGAGAGGTGTCCACATTTCATCTGTGGAGGATGAAGATTCACACTCACCTTGTTACTCCTCAACTAACCCATGTCTCATAGAGCACTGATATCCAAATTAGTTTAATAATTGTGGTAGTATACAATAAACAAGCATAAATCTCAGACTGTATTGTACAGTGAGGCTTTACTGGTCTTGGAGAAGGAAAGCCACTTGGTCAATATTCAAGCCCTGTATACCTTCTGTACCATCACTGTCCTGAAGGCAAGAAGTGATGGAAATGTGGTTTATCTACAGCCTCAATGCCAGCTGAGATGTGGCAGAACCAAGCAGAGAGTTTGGGACCCCCATCAGAAGCCTGAACTACAGCTGTTTCTCTGAGGTAATGCTCCCCATTTGCACCTTGAGCTATGAACAGGGGGTTCAAAGCACCAAAAATAAATTAATAATTTAAGAAATATTGGCAGACACTGGGTCTCCAAAAGAAGCAACTCCCCTTATAAGTATACTTCAAGTCCACAGCCCTCCTGGCCAAAGGGAGAAGTGGCAGACCCCTACCTTTTGTGTACATTATGCATGCAACAGAATAGGTTGTATAAACACAGCATCATCTTCTCATTCATATTGTCACAGACTTGTTTGTGGAAGCTCCAGGGACCAGGCCAAGAAGCTGGTGGGCCTTGCACAGCTCAGACTTTAATGTTTTTCTGTGGGGATTTGACTTCAAAAGTCCTTACTTCTTGGGGTGAAGAGATCAGTGGCAAAGGAGCCAGTACAGAACAGACCAACACATGTTGGTGGAAAAGCAAGGTGGCAAAGTGAGGCTTCTTGTGAACCTCTTCAGCTCCTCTGCAGGCTTCCAAGTCTGCAAATTATTTTTCTTGTCCTGAAAATATTTTGGACATGTCAAAAAAATTCCTCCATCATAACTGGGGACAGAAAATGCAAGGCCTTTTTTCCTACAGGATTCTTTTTTTCTGATCAGGAAATACTTTATTGTCCTTGTTCTCTGGGTAGTTAACTGCAATTTCCACGCTGCTTTGATGACCCCTGCAGGGACAAGCAGCAAAAAGCCCTGAGTTTTTAATCCCTTACATAGAAGGGCAGTGGTGTAGAAATGGGCACTGCTATTTTTATAGGGGACAGCTATCAAGGCCAGCCAGTCTCTCCTCCCTGGGGGAAGCAAAGATTTAACACTCACAGGAAGCTACTGGAGTTTGAAGTCCTTTTGCAGAGAAGAATGACTGCTCTCAGTAGCATCCAACTGTGGTTTGGTATGAATGGAGCAATGAGGTATCTGCATCTGCTGCATGGAAATTGATGCGGAAGAACCAAAATATGAATGCATGCATGTTGCTTACAGCATGAAGTGGTGTCAACCATGTCCAAGGACATCTCCTGATGTTTTCCATCTTTTCCTTGCCTTTGACATACAGAGTTCCTCCTTCCTGTCTGGAACTTCCAGATCTCTGGATAGATGTCTTCAGGCTCATGCTTCTACATAGCCACAAAGCCAGCACACTTTCTTCTTCAAGTTCTTCTAGGACATTAGCACTAGTCCTCTTGTTCTCCTCTTTTCCCTTCCTGATGGGACTCCATGGTCAGATTCCCCACAGATCCTCTACAGCCTCACATAAGGACAAGCACTCTTGGTACTTGAGGAGGAGGCAGCTCTGTCTTGTGTCCTTGTGTGCAGCAGGGATTTGGAGAGAGCAGAGCAAACTCTCACATCTCACCTTCCACACATGAAGAGAAGATGTAAAGATGCAATTTAACTGCTGACGTCTCCTCCAACACATGAACCATACACAGTAATTGTATTTCATTATAGCTGCAAGTATGCCTACTATGAATGGAACCAGCCTTTTGAGAGGTCTCAGACCAAAGACTGTTAAACAAATACCAAACAGCACACATCCTGCTGTGATGTCCTCCCTGCAGGGTGCTCACTGGAATGCTCTGCAGTGTCTCTCCACTGATGTATGCACCCTCCACCACTGCTAGTATTGCCCTTCTGACCTTATCACCAGAGGCAGAAGGTAGGACAGTGGTTGGGGCATGACCCCACAAAGACATCTTGGGGTCAGCAGGGCAGGTACGCAAAGGATACTACTCGTGGAGGCTCAGCAGAGCAGCCTGTCTTGGCCATCATCTTCAGGTTATAACCCTCGGCTTCCCTCCGTAGCTCAGGAATTCCCCCTGCTGAGAGGTGGGACAAGGGTAGCTCACACATCTTCACCTCTGGGGCAGCTGTTTTGCATCGCATGTCGATGCTGTGGCTTTCCTAGAAACCATAAATTCTCTCCTAGAAGCCATAAAATATCTCCTAGATTTCAATCCCTTTTGTTGTTTGTTTTGTTTTGTTTTTTTACCAGGTGAGGCACTCTGTCATAAATAGGAGTTGGCATCAAACTATGAGGTCCCCACCCTGTTTGCCTGCTGATTTGTCTCAAAAGGCATTTGCTCTGTAAACACCTGCTCCACCCAATTTCCCTTGGTCAACAATGGCTCCGGCCATTTCCACTGTTTGTTGCAGGCACCAGGCTCTGGGAGCTGGGGCTGGACATAGCACTTACCTACTCCTCCAGGTCAGGTGCAGCTGCACAGGACTCACAATGGCCATGGAGAGTCCTAAACACATCTTTGGCCATCCCCAGGTCAAATACAACTTCCTGAATTCAACAGTAACCTCCTTTCCCACTATGCTCAGTACTGATGGGGCCACATCTGAAGTGTTGGGTCAAGCTCTGGGCTCCCCAGTAGAAGAAGGAGATGCACTTGCTGGAGCCTGTCCAGTGCAAGGCCATGAAGGTGATGAAAGGTCTGAGGGAGCTGTGCCTGTTCTACCTGGAGAACAGTAGTTTCAGGAGAACCTCATAGATGTGTATAAACATCTAATGGGAGTGAAGGAAGATGAGGGAGCCAGGATCTTCTCAGTGGTGCCCGGTGACAGGACAAGAAGCAATGGCAGCAAACTAAAACACATGCAATTGACCCAAAGGAGCTGCCTATTCCACCTCAGATGAGAAGAGCCCATAGCACCTCATGGATGGGATGCCCTCTTTCATTTCTGCTTCCAGACACCTACAGACAGACCAGCAAGTCCTCCCAGTAACACATAACCTGGTGTCTTTGGAGAAGACGACATGGACAGTCATCAGGAATTGTTCAGAAGATCATGAATCCTACAAAGCACCGAGGGATTCGATCTAATGGCCATCCTAAAAGGCACAGGTCTCTCAGTGCCCAAGTGCTGCTGGTGCTGCAGGCTTCAGAGACTTCAAGACAAAGCCCAGGTCTGTGAGGGATCACTCTAATCTCTCTGAGGTCTCTGGCAAGGAAACAAAACCAACTGAAAAGAAATGGCAAGGTCTGTTCCCAAGGTGAATGGAAATGTATTTGGTTGTTCAAAGGCTTCTGATAAGGTGACCAAGATTAAAGAACAAGTAAGTATATGGTTCAGGCCAAAGTCCCAGTGCAAACCAAAAAGCACACAGCCGGAAGCAATGACATGCTCCTCACCTAAACCTGAGCACATCCATCTCTTCTTTGGCTTTCACACCCAAGAGGAGTTCTGCCTGGTGCTGGCGCAGTCTCTGCCTCATCCCCTCTGGGACAGGGACCCCACACCAGTTTGCACACCAGTCCCCACAAAGCAGCTGCAGCATATCAGCACTGGACCTGCACTTGGCTCTCCACACTTTGCTCTCGACTTGCCATCCAGATGCATTTGCTCCAGTTGGCCCTGAGCATCCCTTCAGAGGGAGCTGGTCTTGACAAGCATATCATCACAGAGGAGGTTGACTTCTGTATTGGTAGGGAGCTGTTGAAGTTGATAGGAATGAATTAAATGAGCATGCCTTACCTGCTCTGCAAAGTGTAAAATTAACTATAAATCAATTTTGGGACATTCTAATGGACTGGCAGCTGCCCAGCAGCAGAAAGGAAGGCCGGGTTATGATAGATTTCAAAATGGCTTGAAAAGCAAACTTGCACATTGCTGATAACGCCCTGCACTGGATTCCCCAGGAAAAGTCATCTAGAAATTATCATGATTCTTTTCATGAATAGGTCTGTCTGGAAACTGGTCTGAAAAGCAAATAGAAAAGCTGCAGAAATAGTTTGCTGGGAGTGGGTGAAAAGATTGGACCTCTCCATCTAAGGTTTTGCAGGAATGACTGCAGACCTAGTAAATTGGGATTTCCCAGACCTGACTTCACTAATCTGTCACTGCATCTGGTCCTGACTCACTGTTGTGAAGACACACACAGAGCTCTCATATTTTCATCCCCCTTTGCAATCCAGCAAGCTCCAGGCTGTAAGGCTACAAATGAGATGGCCAAACTGACCATGTGTAGTTAGAAAATTCCAAATATAAGTCCTTGCTTAAGCAAAGCACACACAAAAAGCAGCAAAGAAATAAAAATGAGGGGAAAAAACTGATGAAGAGATGTGAACAGTGATAGCCCTGCCAGCCTTAGCAGTTAGCATTCATGCTCCTCTCTCTCATTGAGATCAGGATAAAGAATTGTGACATTGCTTGAAGGTACATTTTTATGCACCAGCTCAGGTTGTACTTTCATGCCTGTAAAAGGCAGATCTCCACAGAGCCTTTCCTCCTATGAGGGTCATGCTCAGCAGCAGGCACCTGGGGCAGTTCTGCATCACAAGGACAGTCCTCACATATACACAGGTCACCTCATCAGGACGTGGCTGCCCAGTGAATAGAGACAGAGTCCCATCGCTCCTACAAAGGCATCTTTTGCTTCTCAAGACAAAGCTGCAAAAGGTGCATTTGGGGGATGTCCCCTCAGCCACCTACCCCACATCACCACGACCCTGCAGGCAGGCTTATCCATCTCAGATCGCATGGGGCATGGTTGTACAGAGGGAAGGAAAAGGGAGAAGCACCCATCCTCCACCCCAACAGCAGAAAGGGGTTTAATCCCTGCAACTGGCAAGCTCACCCATGGCTCTCAGCCAGTGCCAGGTTCTCAGATAAGCTGCCAGCCTGGGCCAATAGCAGGAGCACAGGATGGGTGGAGAATGTGACAGCACCACTGTAAACTTACGGTTTTGATGAGGTTGACAGGGAGAGGCAAAGCTTGTCTGTGCCAAGGTGAGGGGAACTGCTGACTCTCTGCCATCTAGAGAGAAGGGAGGAAGCTGGGCCTTTTTGTCCCCAGTGAAAGCCAGGGTCTGGGCTGGAAGTGACTGATCTGCCCGGTATGCATTTCCTGAGACACATAGCCAGGGTGAAGGGAAAGCATGAACTGATAGGGCCTGCTCCACCTATGCCAGGAAGCAGGTGGACATCTTGGGCCTGCAGAACTGGGGAGTATTGCACAGCCTGAGCCACTGATCCTCATGGCACATATCACAGCCATGCATCTTCCATCTCCACCACCACCCTGTCTAGTCTCTAAACATGAGAAACATGCAGTTCCACTACCTGATCTGAGGACCTCTGATCACACAAAGATATGGCTGTGTCTTGTTGATGTCATTGAGAATGCTGGGATGAGTCTCAAAGGGGAAGGCTGTGAAAGAAAAGATACTGAAGAGGGAGGAAATCCTAGTCAAAGGTCTGGTCATAGACCTCCACCATAGAGGACATCTTCCCAGTTCTCCTTTGTGCTGTCTTATGTTTTCCACCAGTCACCAAGAAGCAGACTCAGTGACCACTTTTCTTATGGTACTGGAAAACAGATGGCTTCCTAGCAGAACTGTCCTGTTGCTGGTCATCCTGGCCCAGCACAGGCCCATGGGGGGGTTGAGGACTTCGGTAGCTTGGAAGAACATGGAAGGCCAGTCTGAAAATGTCAAATGAAAGACATCAGCATGTTAAGCAGTATCTGGAGCTACAGTCAGTCAAACACTAAGCCTGGAGTGAGGCAAAGCAAAGGGGAAACTGGGAATTGCCATAACCCCAGCCTGGGCGAGGATGAGTTCCATGCCATGCAGGTGTAACTTAGCCTGAACCGCAGCACCAACCTAAAGACTGTCAACAGCAGTATCAGTACAGGTTGGGGGCTGATGTACTAGCGAGCAGCTCTGGAGAAAGAGACCTGGGGGTCCTGGTAGACAGGGGGATGGCCATGAGCCAACAATGCGCCCTTGCATTGGCCAAGAAGGCCAATGGCATCCT
>JAOEGS010001191.1:39868-60862 GCA_025447755.1 Corythornis vintsioides | reverse complement strand
GCTGTGGCAGGGGGTTTGGACTAGATGATCTTCTAGGTCCCTTCCAACCCCTAATATCTATGAATCTATGAATCTATAAATCTATATGAACATAGGGATTACCAAGAGTTAAACACGCATGATCAAACCACCGTTGTCCTCAGCTTTGCCAAGAAGTAAATGCAGGACACTAGAAGGAAAAAGCAGCAACAATCACAAAGAGCAGAGCAGGACAGGCGCGGTCAAAGTGCAACTTCAACAGACATGGGTGAAACCAAGAAGTAAGGCAGGAACACAGACAGGTGGCAGGGACACAGACACAGGTGGCACGGCCACCTACCATGGATGCTCACAAGCACCCAGAGAGCTTGCCCACCTCTCTACATTACATGGCAGCAGTTTGCAGAAGGCAACTTACTGCCAGCAGCCCTGAAGGCTGTGAATGTGTAAATGCGCCACTCACCAGAGCAGAGCTGGTCACTCCCTGGGGCAGGCACTGGAGAACAAGGCACCAGTGGGAAGGTGCGCTGCAGGCTCACCATCTCAGGCGCCCCCCACAGGGAGGGGCCACTGGCCTCAGGCACACAAGCCAGGCTCTGGGTGTTTGCATTCCATTCTCCCAGTCTGGCGATAACCACCCACTCACACTCCAGACAAGGCTCCAGCTCACCATGCTGAAATTCAGAAGGTATTTGATCATGTAAGTGGATCTGTTATTTAAGTAAAATGGTATTTCCTTAAGTAAAATTCTATTTCCATCCTACAGAGAGGTCATGTTCTTGTAGGTTCTTCTGTGTGGAGAAATGGTTGGAGATTGAAGTGAGGCTGGAAATGGGCAGAGAAGTGCTTCTACTCCACACAAATGCAAAGAGGCTGGGTTGGTGGGGTTCCCTTTTCTAATGAAGCTTCAATGGCAGCTCTGCTCCTGTGCATGTCAGGCATGAAAATAGGGTCTTTTGTAAGGCCAGGTACAGCAAAGGAAGAAGAATGGCAAAGACCTTGGTGGAACAAGTAGGATGATGATCTCTCCCTGCCTCGTTCCAGGTGAGGGCCCACTTGCATAGTAGATGAAGAGTAGGAATGTGTCCCTGGACAAGTCTTTTTTAAACAGCCAACCAAACGAATGCATCTAGGATGCAGTGTTCTCTACGACAGTGTCTGCTTTGGAAAGAATGAATAAGGAGCAGAGAAGAGCAAGGCTTGAATCTGCAGCAGTGCCTTTTTGCTGCAGGAGAGCATTTTGAGGTAGGGCAGCCTTTCTACACAAGCCTGCAGCATCTGTGGTGGTGCACACGCTGCTGCTGCACACTGGGCTGCAGCACTCAGGGGCAGGGTAGGCTGGGCACCAATGCAAGTAGTGCCATTGTACTGCATCACCTGACCTTATCCTGAATATCCTGCAGATCACTGTCCCTCTTTTCTCATTTATTGTCATACAAGTGGGGAAAACAGATCCAGTCTCTAGTCGGGGGAAACAGGCTACAGCTGGTGTATGCATTGCGTACGTTAATACCCTGCACACCATAGCCTGCTGTCTGAAGCATATCTGGCCACAGCAAATAAATCATTTTCTGCCACTTATCTGACCAGTGAACTTGACCTTGGCACCTCCTGCAGCACATGGTGGTTGCTGAGACCCTGCATGGCTCAGCAGGTGCCAGCCAGCCACAGCCCCACCCTGACTGATGCATTTATTTTTGTGCTGGACAGTGAAGGGGTAAAGGCTGGAGGGAAGCAGGTCATCTTCTCTGCTTCAAACGGAGGGGTAATACGTGGTACTGCTGCAATCAAGCAGTGTGTGCTTCCAAGCAGCACCTCAGTCACACCCTCCCCAGTGAGGAGCAATCAATGAGACATATCTGGGGGCATCATCCCTTACAAATAAACATCCACCAAACCGGGTTTTGATTAAATCCATCCAGTCAGCATCAGAGGATTCAGCTGCTGTGGGTCTGCTGCCAAGGTCTTGCAGCCAAATGCATCTTTGGGGTGCTGCATCCATCTTTGTACCCTACTTTGTCATTTTTGGAGGAGACAGCACACAGACTCTTATGCATATGGGCTCTTCAGCTATAGCCTGCCTACAGCTAGAAGCATTTCCAAAGACTCCAAACCCTCCCTACAGGATAATGTTGATGCCCACCAGCTCCGAGTACATTTTGGACACCTTCTTGATGCTTTAACATTGCCTCAAGACACTCTCAGCCATGATCTCATCCTGTCATGTTAAACTGAGAGAAGGCTATGAAAGAGTTAGCCATTGAAAGTAATTGAGCCTTTTGAAGGCTTGTTGTCCAGCTGCAAATCGTCCAGACTCCAAGACAAAAGGATGCTAACGCTACATGTGCCATTTTATCCTGTTTTGTTTTTTTTTTCCTCACCTTCTGGGCAACTTCTTGGCATCTTCTGCACAAACTTCAGTGCTGCCACAGCTCTCCCTTTCTCATCTCACCCTCTTTCATGTCCCACCAGTGCCAGCCTGGAGGAAGGGCTCTGGCTTTATGGTAGCCTGATCAGACCCAAGCAGCCAGCAATATGTTGTGCATTCTCAACTTGTTCAACCAACACAACAGTCATCTGAAAAGAGGCAACAAAGAAACAAAGGGACTTGAGTCTTTCACAGATTCTCTACAGTTTAAAATTTTAATACCAACCATGGACTTCTACAGAAGCAAGTCCAGAATTATCTTTGCACAAAATACAGCTATCAGAGTAGCAGAGGGAGCTGCCTACCTCAGCACCACTTGCTGAGGATGCATTGCATCATTCTGCCTTCACTACTGGATGCTCATGCAAATCTCCCCAGAGAGAGTTTGGGTATATCACTAAATATCACAGGTAGTTAGACTTTCATTCCCTTCTTGCTGCTTTTCTTAAGGCTGCCTTGGCAGACAAACTTATCATCAGGTGTGCACTGAGTGATGGGACAGATGGATCAAGTCTCCAACAAGATCTGCCCAGCAGAATCACTTCATCCTGGAGCAAATCAATTTTTCCAATAGCAAACACAATTCCTGACTGATACTGATGGGATGCACATGACCACTTCAGACAGCCTATGTTTGCATCAGTGTTAGCTCATCAAGCCAGGACTTCTCCCACATCACAAGACTGCCCTGAGAAGGAGTTAAAGTACCATGAAGATGAAGAAGCTCTAAGTCAAGCCCACTCTCTCAGTTCAAAACTGACCACTGAAAAAAACCAAGCAACATCAACACACACAGATTAGCTGTTGGAATGTGGCTTCCAAGAAGGCTCTGGACAAATTTCTGCTTTAATTAATTCTTCCTATATAGATCCTCCATTTTATGCTCAGCAACGCAGCCTGTACTTGCTCCCTCCCTCTGAGAGGAGGAAAGCAGACATGGGGATTGCAGACTGGACTCCCATCCAAGAAGGAGGCCACAACAAAAGACAATCAGATTCTTGGTACAATCATCTCCTTTTAGGCAGCAAGGGGTTCCATAGGTAGAAACCAACAGAAATGAAAAGCAAACTAACACTTTTTTTTCCAGGAAGTTCAGCCCCTGATTGCTCCTTTCAAAATGAAGACTAAGAACACAAATAAGCTCCACCAGGGTTTGCAGCAAGCCCTGCAAATAGTCAAAGTTCCACAGCAATCTTTTCTGTGGCCTGAACATCCACACACATGCCACCAAAAACCCCATAGCATAATATTGATGACTCAAAGAGAAAGCACGCTTGCGTTGTAGATGTGGCTAAAACCTTTAGCAAGTTTCCAGTGCCTCAGTACCTCAAAGGGGCATATAAGAAAGCAGGGGAGGGTCTATTCACAAGGGTTTGTAGCAACAGGACAAGGGGTAATGGCTTTAAGCTAGAAAAGGGTAGATTTAGATTAGATATTAGGAAAAAGTGCTTTAATATGAGGGTGATAGATCACTGGAATGGGTTGCCCAGAGATGTGGTGGAGGCCCCATCCCTGGAGACATCTAAGGCCAGGTTTGATAAGGCTCTGAGCAGCCTGACCTAGTTAGAGATGTCCCTGCTTATTGTAAGGGGGGTTAGACTAGATGACCTCTAGTCCCTTCCAACCTTCTAACAAGGCACCATCTTGGTCCCTTCCAACCCAATACATTCTATGAAAATCAGACTAAAAGGCAGGTCACACACTGAAGAGGCAGAGCAAGGTTCCTAGGGCATCATCCCATCTGCAGCCACAGCTGGACCCTGCGCAGGTGGCAATCACCTCCAACGCAAGGTGCAAAGAGAAGGCGAGGGCAGGGAACACAAAGCTTTGTTGTCTTTGTTTATGAAGATAGGATCCTGATAGTTGTCAGCCAGGCAGGGCAGGGCAAGACCAGGGTATTCCTGCTGTGGAGGCAGGAGCCAGAAGGGCGCTCACTCCCAACAGCAAAGGGCCTTCACCGTTATCGCTATTTACCTTTCGGTGCCGTATCTGTGTCCCAGCTGGAAATTTCCACTAGGCTACACAGCTTGAGCACAGCCTTTGAGGTTCAATGATTACCACCATCTCTGTGCTTCTTCCACTCATGAAAACATGACTGTAGCTTAATTTTAAGAAAAAAAAAAAAAAAAAGGAAAAAAAAAAGCTTAAAAGTCTTAAGGTGTCTTTCCCATCTGCCTCACACGCACATTCCTTCTTACTCACCTACTAATGACTTGAAATGTCTGCTTCCTTGCAGGAAGCTGAAAGCAATATACAGGTGCCAGCCAGGTCGGCTCTGGGTCTTCTTCAGCCTCCTCATCCTCCTCTTGTTCACGCTTCAAGTTTTGGAGAAGTTGCAGTCTTCCAAGTAGGTCTCAAGCAGGATTGTCATCCTGTGCCCCATTCTCCAGCCCTTCACTGATCACTGAGGCGAGGTCAAAAAGTGCCTTCCTGAAAACCACCTATTAATGTCTTCTTCAGAAGGGAAGAAAATCCAGGTGGCAGAGCACCCATCTGGGGCTCTCATGTTCAACTCATATGCCCTGGCCAGAGTTGAGATTGCTCTGGTTCAGACCAGGTTGTTCTGGGCTTTGACCTTGCCGGCCTCAAAACCCTACAGCCCTTGAGCATCCTTCCAGGTCAGGGTCATCTGCAAACTTTCCTCCAGCTTCTCCAGGCCACCTGCTCTTCTCTTTCCTTCTCTCCTCTTGCTTTGACCCTTTCCACCAGTCCACTATGCTCCAAAAGGACAGGGGCATTATCACACCACTGCTGACTTGTTCTTCTCTTCTTTCATCCACCTTGACCTCCCAGAGCAGTGGTCAAGTCCTACACCTATCAGCAATACCACTTACCCCAAGAACAGTGGAGTACTGTGCTTTGGGGTGCCTGCAGGGGGGTTTCATTGGGCTGTAGAGGAGATGGTCTCTTTGCAAACTCCTTCCATCCTCTGCAGCTGAACCTCCCATCCTCCCTGTTACAGAAACTGCCAGTGCAAGCTGGGGCGCGCCCTGCGGCAGACAATGGACCATGACCAGAAGCAGCTTGACTATGCCCTCCAGACTCGTGACCCACTGTGGGAGGACAATTCTCCACACTGGCAGAGGAAAGCCATGACAGACTCCACTTCAACTGAAAGCATGCAGGACGTTTTTCAGATGCACCTATACTTCAGCCAGGAGACCCCACTGGAAAGCAGCCCAGGCACCCAAGAGGAGCACTGGACATGGCAGCCTGTGGAGAGCAGTAAGAAGGTGAAAGACCATCTTTCATCCACAAGGCTGGAATCCCAGCTTCCTGGACTGAGTAAAATAACCAGAGAGGGTCCTTCTTCAAGCCTTCCTGAGAAGATATCCACAGACTGGGGAGATGCTGATGCCGTCACCAGAAAGTTCATAATCTTTGCAAACAGGATAACCACAGACGTGCACAGGAGAATGTCACCACCAGAAATGACACAGATAGTGGTACAGAGCCAGTCTCAGCCTCAAGCAATAGATTCTCCTCACCACCAGTGGGGCAGCTCACTTAAACACACTATGCCAAATTCAGCTCAACCTCCACAGGCAGAGGAATTTTACAAGACAGATCAGGAGAGGGGATTTTTCCAAAGATGGACAGAAGTCTCTAAGACTGGGGAGGTGACACATGGAGGACAGCAGGGCAGAGGGGTCTCCTCTCAAGAGGAGATGTGTGAACCCAAGACTGACATTGTTTTCCTGAAAGTCCACAAGAGCGCCAGCAGCACTGTCATGAACATCCTCTTCCGCTTCGGCGAGATGCACAACCTCACCTTCGCCTTCCCCCTTGGGGGTGGCAACCAACTCTTCTACCCACACCACTTCCTGGCAAATTTTGTGCAGGGCTTCTCCCCGAGGAGCCCTCAGAAGTTCAACATTGTTTGCCATCACATGCGATTCCTGCTGCCAGAGGTATGGGCAAAGCCATGAGGTGTTTGCGGGTGGGAGGTGGTGATTGGCAGGGGCAGAGAGGGACTTGTAGAACATGAGGTGGGACACCTATAGAGCATGGAAACTCCTCAGAGATTAAGCTAAAAAGAGACAGGACTGCCCCCAGGTACCTTGCATGTTATGTGCATCTCCTAGGAGCTTCTGTAAATAGACAAGACAAGCCAGCTGACAGTGTCTGTAGCAGTCAGCAACTATCTCGTCTGGTGGGCCCTTGGACATGTCTTGCTCTCTGGACAGGCCCAGAGGGTACCAGCTGCAAGAAGCAAATATGTTAAGTGCATCATCTAAGTCCAGTCATGCCCAGCATCCATGCTTCTGGATGCCACTTGAGGACATGTAGATCTGGGGAAAGGCAAGGAGATAGAACACATCTCAAGCCCAGACAGACCACCCAACTGTGGCAGCATGTAGAAGGAAGCTTTGATCACTGCTCTCCCTGTCTACCTCTTCTGGGGTTCCCCAAAGTTGACAAATGTTCCTCTGATGAGTTGCATCCTGAAACCTTCCCTAGTACCACTATCTCCAAACCCAGCGAACGTTTCTGCTTTCCCTCAGACCAAGGACCTGATTGCAAGCAAGCAGGTACCTTTTTCCCCACCCCACTTTTAAAACTACCTTTTTCACCTCCACAGGTGCAGAAAGTAGTGTCCCAAACAGCCATCTACTTCTCCATCCTGAGGAACCCTGTGCAGCTCATGGAGTCCTCTTTCGTGTACTACAAGGGCGCATCAGCTTTTTCCCACGTTCACAGCCTGGAGGAGTTCCTCAGCCAGCCCTACCTCTACTACAACCCTGCAAATAGGGACAGTCACTATGCCAGGAACCTCATGACATTCGACTTTGGCTTCAACCCCAATGGAGAGGTCTCTGCTAAGCGGGTGCAACACATGCTGAAAGCCATCGAAGCATCCTTTGACTTGCTCCTCATCTCTGAATACTTTGATGAGTCCATGGTGCTGCTGAAAGAGATGCTGTGCTGGGACCTGGACAGTGTTGTCTCCTTCCCACTCAACAGCAGGGACAGCAGCACCAAGTCCCCCCTCCCAGACAGCATTGTGGAGAAGATAAAGAATTGGAACAGACTGGATTGGGAAATCTACACCCACTTCAACAGGACCTTCTGGGAAAGGATTGACAGAGACATTGGCAGGGAGCGCATGCAGCGGGAAGTAAAGGTTCTTCAGGCAAGGCGGGCAGAGCTGGCGAAGACCTGCCTGCAAGGGATGGGCAGTGTGGCCCCAAAGGACATCAAAGACTCTTCCCTGAGGCCACTGCAGCATGGCAACGCAAAGATCTTGGGCTATAACCTCAAGAAGGGCTTGGACAAGGAGACGGAGAGCATGTGCCGACGGCTTGTGACCCCAGAGCTGCAGTACAGCAGCACTCTCTACAAGAAGCAGTTTCCACAGAAGCATCCACAGGCCCACCAGCTCGCTCCCTCTCAGCGGGGCAATGCCCCACATCACAGGCTGGAGGGCACCCAAAACTGAGCCTCACTGTCCCCTCCAGGCATCGTTCTCCAGCTGCCTTTGCTGAGGACAGTTAGGTGCTTGTCTTCTGGGCTCAGAGGCTGCTTCTGCCCCAGGGGTCAGGCAAGCTGGGACACTGCTGCCCACTAGAGCCCCTGGTCACCTCTGTCTGTGCAGGACTGCACAGCTCTTGGGTGCTACATGCTGCTATTGTTGCAGAGCAGAACAGGCTGCAATGGAGGGTCCCAGGGGCTTGACACAACATGATTTTCCAGAGTAGGTCCTGAACAAACAGGGCAAGACCCCTGACTGGTGGCCAAAGCCTTGGAGAAGGCAATCCGGGCCTTTGTGCTGTATAGCAGCAGCTCCGGCAGAGAGGAGCAGAACCAGGAGGGCAGCCCAACTCCTCAGCGTCACACTGAAGGCTGCAACAGCACAGGGCCAAGCTGTAAATGAGAGTTGCAGAGCTTGATTTACAGCTTGTTAACAAGTCTGTGCAGACACAGTTCTCCTTCACTATGCCTTAACACTAATGTGCTGGAAAAAATGCTTCTTAATTAAAAATAACAATTTTCACTGTCATTCCTATTAAGTTCTTCTTAATTGCATCAGTCTGTCTGGTAGACGGTCTCCCTAACAGTCCAAGAAAAACATCTCAAACATCTGAAAATGCACTAGGAAAAAAAACAATCAAAACCCCCCAAAAAATCCAAAAACCCAGGGTTTCTTTTCTTTAACTCTGTGGTTAAATGCTGCACTTGTACTCTGTATTTGTAGGATCAGTAACCTACCCTATACCTGACACTATGGTGTCAGAGCAGAAATGAAACAACCTTGAATTCAAAAAGGCATCTCATTAACATCTCTGCAGCCAAACATCCCAACACATCAAGTGGCTGTAGGAATATTCTGTTATTCTAGGAATATTGCCTGGAGAAAAATACCACAAGAATGGGTTGTAGTGGGCTAGTCAACCCCACATTTCACATCCTACACTTACTTTCAGAGGCAGAAAATCAGTTTGGATAAATAGAACCTGCTATCTCAGGATTTTGAGCACAAATTTCAAGCTAAAAGAGGTTTAGAAAAAATTCCAAGGATGCTTGAGCATCCCAGGCTCTCCCTTGGTGACCCACAGCCTTAAAGGTTTCCATTTCCACCTGAAGGTGCTCCATCTCCTATTCAGTGTTTAACCAGGATGAAAGCCAGATTGTTCACACTGTTGTTCCTTAGAAGGGACCAGGCAATGCTGAGCATCTGGCCAGGCATGAAGCAGGGACACAATTTTGAGGGCATTTGTTGCAGTTTTGGGGTTATTGTTTGTTCCATGAAGTTTCATCTCTGAGACATTTCCATGTATCTCTGCATTGGTCCCTTCCCTCATTTCTTCTGTTGGAATAGGGTGTGGTCACATGATCTGCAGAGGTCCATCTCCCCCATGGGTTCTTGCATGGTCTCTAGTTCACCCCAGAAGATAATCCCACATGGGACTCAGATGGGCAGCTCACAGGCATCTTAGACAGGGTCATTGCCCCAAAACCACCCAGGGGACATTGCAGAGGTACAGGAAGGAGCAGGGCCAGCACCCAGTTACCAACTCTGCATTGATACCTTCCCTCTAGGATTTAATCAGGTGCCACTTCCTTCTTCACTGTTCGAAATTCAGTAAACAGGTGCAGGTCTTCTAAGGTGACCCAGGGCAGGGACACTTGTACAACCACAGCATTGCGTCCTCCCCTGCCCACTTGTATGAAAAGTACAGCCTGTCCCAGAGCATGAGCTCCACAGTTGCTTTGAAAAGCCATGGTGTAGCAAGAGTAGATTCAGCTCAGAAAATTTCTAGGACCTAGAGAGGTCCTACAAAAATGAATTCTGAAAAATGCAGGAACTGGCTTGTTTTGGCAGCACCCTGGGAGATCCTTGGGCAGCAGCTTGGTATCCAGCCATGCCCAGCAGCCTGCTCCAGGGATGCTGCACATGGGATTGCCCCAGCCTTTGCTTTTCTCCATGGATAGACCCCCAGGTTGCAGAACACGTGGAGTGTCCTGGCCTCCTGCCCTGCCCTGCCTGGGGTAAGCCTCATTTACCTAGCAAGTGTTTCCACCCAGATTAGACCCCCTCCAGAGCAAGCAGCAAGCAGGGCAGAGTTGTTTTGGAGATCACTGTGGTATCTCCCATTTTCAGGGATCAAATGGGCTGATCTCCCCAGAGAGAGCTCAAAGGAACATCGTTATTCACCGAAATGCAAATCACAACGTTAATTTTTATTATTTCCAAAAATTGTGACTTCATCTTTAGGAATATTTCATGTAGACACAGAGAGGAGCCTGGAGATGGATTTGTTCACCCACACTGTCTGTCTACTGGCTGTCTGAGTTTCATTTTTTAACCACAGACAGCGCACCATTTCTTGATGCCTCGCAGCAAACAAAACACATGTTAAGGACCACATCCACAGAGGGAGGAGCAAGGTCTCCTGTAGCCAGTGAACTCCCTTGCCCTGGAACATTTTAAATTCCTCTTCAAGAATCAGAAGCTTCAGACTGTGCAATTCAAGGACCTCAATTTAGCTCAAAGAACACCCATTTTTGACCAATATCCATTTAGTAACTCAACAGATCAAACCCTGCTTCCTCCTCAAGTTTCCAAGACAGTTACTGGTTCATGCTTTGCTTTTATGGCTGCAAGAGACCCAGTCAGATTATTTCAAGCGTTGCATGATGCAATAACCTGAGAGTTGCTCAAGTCTACCCACGATCAGGTCCTGACCTTCTGTAAGCTTCCTGGCAACAGAAGGCAGTTATGCAAAAGTCCTAGGGTTTTTCTTCCCCCACTGAGTCAGGGATGCAGACTTGAAATATTTTGGGCTCTCCAGGGAGTCTTTCAAATTTATCCACAAAAGAGCATAGGGATTCCTACATGGCCAGCTTGGCTGATTCCTTTGCAATGCTTTAAAAAAAACCCAAAACAACAACAACTTACTCTGTGGTAAGGACCAAACAGGCAGGACAGATGCTAGGTGACATGAGCAGAAAAATCTTCCATGCTGTGAAACCTGGGAAAAAAAGCTGAAGGGACCTTCTTGGATCCTTGAGTCCGCAGCTCAGGCATGAGGTTCAGTATTGCTCTTCGCCTCTTTTCTACCACAGTTCATGACCCTCCACATGCGCCACCACCCTTGCCTTGGGTATCTTGTACTTGCTCTTCTGTCTGTAAAGGAGGTTTTTCTGGAAGAGTCGTGGGATGTTGCCTTGGTACAGCAAGAGGATAGTGAGCATCCCTGAAACGAGAGCACAAACCTCTTCCATGTGCTCCATTCAGCTTCTCCCCACCCTCCCTCACAGCTAAGGAGTGAATTTCAGGTCATTGCCACAACCTTCATCTTGACCAAAAAAAGTAGTTCAGCACCACGGAAGTCCCCCCTGACAGCTGAAAGACCCCTGCTATATTATCTTTAGGATAATTTAACCATTCTGTCCTTAATGTAATAAACAAGGCTTGTTCTGACTCAAAACGTCCATAAACCACACCAGCAGTCTTCTGTCTCTGCTTTCTGCATCCAAGCAGTGCATATCCAGCTCCCCATGGTCATTTGGAAGCTGTGGACAACCTTAACAGGATAGCTCAGCCTATTGTTTCCCTAAAACATCACTGCTTCGCCTCTCTCCAACTTTAGCTCTGGGGAAAGTTAACAGGATAGCTCAGTCTATTGTTGCCCTAAAAAAAATCACTGCTTCATCTCTCTCAAACTTTAGCCCTGTGGAAAGTTTTGTCCATATCCCACATAGAAGTTTGATTTCTAAAATGTATAGCAAAGAGATGACTCAAGTGACCAGGAAGCAGGACAGAAAAGGGCACTTGTCACTAGTTCAGCCCTTTGTCGGGAACAGTTTGTGTCACACCCAGCTTTGCTCACTGCACCCTGCTCCCAGCCCCTGCTCTCCAGTACCTCCCTGGCAGATCTCACCTACAAGTGGCCCCAGCCAGTAAACCTGGACATAGTTCCAAAAGCTACTCCCCAAGCAGTGGATGGTGGTGACTGTGGCCAAGGCAGGGTTGAAGAAGGCTCCTGTGAATGGTCCAGCTGAATGGGAAGAGAAGCATGTCCATCAGTCTCATTCTATCCTTTGAATGACTGACAAAGAGCTGGGCCATGAGACCTGTGAACCCTCCTGTCTGCCCCTGCTACTGTCCAGCTCCAGCAGCTGCATCTCTTGGACTTTGTAATAGCAGCACATGGGGGAATCCCACCTGACATCCTGAGCTTTGTGAGAAGTAGAAAAGCATAGTGCAGGACCGAGGGGTTGTGTTAGGGGATATTCAAGGAAAGAGGTCCCAGTTCTGGAGCAAGTGATGGCTTCTCATGTGCTGACATTTAGCCTGCTGCCTAGATATCCTTAACTGCCATCTTCATTACAAAATGAATATTCCCCTATTCCCCCTACTATAAATCAAATGTCTTAGTAATCCCTACCTCTCAAGTCCTGGAAGATTAAAAAGGGATTGTTCCTCTCCCACAAATCAGGTATTTTCCTAAATTACTTAGAAAAAGAAAGGCAAGTGCTACTCACCTGTATAGGTCAGGAAGGTGACAGTTGCCGCCAGCACAGGGACTCGGTATATTGGGTGACTCTGTCGCAACTTCAGAAGGGCAAGGTGGAAAAGAAAAGAGCATGTGCCTTCCACAAAGGCAGCCTGGTGCAAAGACATGTGGATAGGGGAGCTGCACTCTGATGATATAAGGTTCTGGATGAAGTGGAAATGTGTCAACTCCAAGGACCAGTAGAGCTTAGTGACAGCCCATCCCATCCCCATGCCTGCACTCTGGGCCAGCAGCTTGGCAACCATTGTGGAGAGGTTGGACTCAAGGAGCAGGAACTCCTGGAGAGACACAGTTGGGTTGGCAGATGCTCCATCCAAAGAGGCGCTGTGAACAGCAAAAAGAAGGAAGAGCAGAGTCAGGACCACATCTGGACCAAAGCCACCACCCCACAGACCAATCTCCATCAACATCCTTAGCTCAAGGCAGCTCATGCACCACTGTAATGAGCCAACAAATTCATTGGCAAGGCAGCCATATGCTCCAAGAGACAGAAGCCACTTTGAAAGCCACCTGAGCACCTGGCACACCCCAACAACCATGAAAAAAAAAGCAATGGAGACATTCAGGTCAGCCATAGGCAAGGCTGTGTGTGGGAGACTCAACCAAACCCTGGGAAGAAAGTTTCTGCACCTCCTGTTTATAAAGCTGTGTGTAAGCAAACGTGGCACAGCCTGACAGGCTTGGGAAATGCTGCAGATGCTGTCTGCTCCTTTGCAGGGTAATGTCTGCTGCCACAGGGAGCACCCTGAGGGATTCAGCCACAGCTTCATCAATCCACAAATTGTTACATCCACCTGTCACTGAGTCTCCAACCCCCACCATTCATATCTGAGAGCCTGCTGCAGCTTACTGGACGTGCTCAGGTATGCCATAAGGAGCAAAACCCTTTATTTAATTTCTACTTAGCATCATAAAATGCAACCTACTGCCCCAATCCCAAAGCCTGGGATGTGATGGGACTCTTAGATAGCCAGCAACCTGTGCAGGGCATTCCCATTTCTCCAGGGCAGACCCACTCTAAGCCCCAGCAAAGTCCCATGTTTGGGCAATTTGAAAGCCCAGCTTGTTTACTGCGTCCTGTCCTTAAGATCTCATCTCATTTGGTGGCTGTGGCACTAATTGCATATGCTGCTGGTCTGCAGGTCGTATTTTATCAACAGTAACATTTCAACTGCTTCTGCTGTCAATACACATACTGGAGACAGGATCTTTCCCAGCTCCACTAAAACTGCCACCTGACTTCTGAAACTCATGCCATCTCATCACATTTAGGTTAGACCTTTGAATACACAGTGGATTTCACAGCAGTCATAGGTGATAAAATACATCATGTTTGTTCCAGTGGTTGCATCCCCTGCAGCAGCTCCTATCAGATCATTGGGGACCCCAGGACTCCCACTGCTGAGGTCTGCAGGAAAAAAGGGGACAGTCAGCAATGGAAAGCACAGGAGCAGCACAGGCCACAACAGGAAGGGTGGGAGGGATAATGTCGTATCATCAGGGATTCATGGTTAACAGAGCATGAACAATTTGTTATGTGTCTTCTGGGTCACTTCTGTGCTCTGCTGTAAAATTACACCACCCTGAGCTCTTGTTCCCCATCCCTACAGCAGGATAGCATCTCCTGCCACACTGCCAAGCTGCAGCGATGACACACCCAGGGTGTGCCCTGGCACCATGGGAACAAGCAATGGGATGTATTGTGAAGCAGGTGCTGGGTACAGCATGGAAAGCCTGGTCCTGTGCCTTTCTGCAGGCAGCACCAGCAGTTAGTGTTGGTTCCTCTCACCATCCCATTGCATGCAAAGAGCCAACAGGTTCTACCAATGCCATTTTATTCCTACCACCAGTCATTTAAAAAAGACATTGCCAGGAGATGCTGGTTTCATGTACACTTGAGCTGCGGACAGGACAAAATACAATTCAAACTGGCTATGGCAATGCAGACCAACCTCTGAAAACTATAAACATATGCTTTGAAGGCATCAGAGCTGCTCAGCTTCTATCTCCCTTATGACTTTTGCTGCAGAGGAAAAGAAACATGAAGCTTTGATAAGATATTTTAGAGATGCTTGTGAAGGTCATGGTCAGCCTCAGCATCTCCTCCTGCAACACTCTCTCTCCTTTCATCTTCATTTACACAGTCGTTTCTATCACCAAGGACCCACTTGAGGGTGAGTTTGGGAAAGTACCTGGTGCCCAGTGCTCACAACATACAGTATTTGCTTTGGAAACTTTGGGAAACCTGAGCAAGGAGAGGGATTGTGCTGCAACCAACCGATCATGCTGCAACCAACTGATCATGCTGCAACTAACCCATTATGCTGCAACCAACCCAATGTCCAAGTCCTCTTCTCCTCCCTACCAGAACTGATCTGGTTTTGGTTGGCCTGCTTCGAAACATCATAATTTTATCATTTTTAACCCATTTCACTCTCCAGAAGACAGGATAAGCAAGAATCTTCCACTTCAGAAAGAAAACAGCTTTGCACTAATAAAAGCAGATGAAACATGCTTTAAGAAACTCAGAAAATAAGTATTTTTTGCCTTGTGAAAATTCACCTCTGGCAGCATCAAAGTGTTGGTCAGACAAAAGCTACTCATCACCGCAGAACAAAACACAAAATCCAGTTAGTTTATTTCCAGCTCCCCTACTTCAGTGTTTCTCAAAAGCAGTTTTATCTTTAAAAGGAAAAACTTAAAAGGACTCAGCAACATCAGCTCAACCCAAGGCTCTGGGAGAGAACCACTGGGTCAGGGGGCAGAGGAGACAGATAAGCAGCTTGCACAGAGGAATGCTGCAGATCTTCCTGTATCATATCTCAATCCCTCCTACCAGCATTTGAACCTTGTTTTCAACAGGGTTTTTTGACAGCTCCCCTCTAGGGAACATCTTGGCCATTGAGCAGAGTTCATTCAGATCAACAGAAAAGACAGAGGCCTTACACTAATGTTTCTATCTACTCTTACAAGAGAAAGCTATCATGCACTAATGCCTAAGAAGCAAGTGCATTCTCATCTGCTTCCTCCAAACACAGCTGTGACACCAAAAACATTGTGATACCCATGGCAAAACTGGAAAAAGAATTCCAACTTCTCCTTTCTATAGGAACTGAGTTTTCCCTTGTCCTTTTCAAGCATTTTAAGAGTTGGACTTTAGAAAGTAAATGTTCAGACACCTTTAAAAACTTTTTCCCATCCATCATCTGTAGTTATGCCTGAGGTGCATCCTGCAGTTGTGGGATACAACAGCAGGTTGGTGAGAGGAGCTTGAAGCTGTTGCTTATGAGGGCAGTTATGGGATTAAATAATGCCAGTGATAGACACGCAAGTGGCTGGTATCCTGACTGGCTTCAGTGCTAGCAGCAGAAGGGGGCACACCACAAGCTCTCACTGGAGCACATCTTCAGGCCACTGCAAACGTAAAACCAAGAGTGTACACATCTTGGCAAGGCCGCTCTTCTAGACACAGACTACCTGAATCACAGAATGTTAGGGGTTGGAAGGGACCTAGAAGATCATCTAGTCCAATCCCCCTGCCAGAGCAGGATTACTTAGACCAAGTCACAAAGAATGTGCCCTGATCGGGAAACGAACCCGGGCCATGGCAGTGAGAGAGCTGAAACCTAACCACTAGACTACCATATCTTCTCACTTCAGACACTGACACTAAAAGAGACTTTTCTGGGGCTGGAACATCAGTGTCTTTTCTAAACCAAATCTGATTTCAGGCCTGTCAAGAACTAGAAAAACTTAAAATCCAGGTATTTTTAATGGGTTGGGGGTTTTTTTGTTTGTTTTGGTTTTTTTTTTTTAGCCACGAGATAGAAACATGCTGGAATTTCGGCAGTTAATGAACACAATCTCCAAACACATTGAAGGGTAATAAAAACTGAACCACCCTGGCTCCCCCCACCACTATTTTCACCCACAGAGAGATAATTGCTGCAGTTGATTACAGTTGTAAGGTTATTTAAGGAGAGTTTACTTGGCAGAGGTGCTGGTAAGACCTTTCCAAGAGCAGCCACCTGTTACGAAACCACATCAAGGCAGCAGAAACTGGGCAGCAGGCTACCTCCCACAGGCAGACAAATGAAAATGGCTCTAGGAGAGCCATCAGTTAATTGTGTGTCGTGGAAAGACCTGAACCCTTACAGGCATTCGTTGTCAGAAAAAGAAAAAAAAAGAAAAAATTTCTCTAGAAACCTTAAGTTTAAAGGATATGTCTGTCCTTAGGAAGGTCACCACTGTACCCTGTAAAGAGCATCTATCTGTTTCCCCTCCAGAACATCCCATGGAGATGCCCCAAGTCACATTGGTGTCTTCTCTGTTGATGCACATACATAGCCAGAGTCGTTATTCAAACGTCCTTCAGGAAACACCAGAAAATGGAGTCTGTGCACTGAGACATACCTTCTGCTGTTCCAGTCCCATCCTCCTCTGTACTGTCTCAATACAGCTTTTCCAAAGCATGTCTTGTTGCCTCTCAGTGTCTTAAAGAGAATAAACAATCAACTTCCCAGTGGGAAAATGCAATTAACAAGAAAATAATATATTTTTTTTTTAATTGTCAGTCCCTACACATTTCAATAATCAGGTCAAGAGGTAAATGGGCTTTGAAATTATAAAAGGAAAAAAAAAATCCTTCCACAGACTGAAAGGAAAAAGCTCTTAGAAAAAAACTGATTCCTCCACAAATCTGGAAAGCAACATAAAGAATTTAGCTGAGCTCAGCATAGTTTCATGTAACTTTCTTAAATTATTAAGGGTGGCTATTTTTAATAAAAACAATCTCCAAAACAAAATACAAATTATAAAAATAGGGAAAAAATGCAACTGTACAAATTCAGTGATGCCCTGTGATAGGACAAGAGGTAATGGTCACAAACTAAAACACAGAAAGTTCTATCTCAACACAAGGAAAAAACTTCACTGTGAGGGTGACAGAGCCTGGCACAGGCCGCCCAGAGAGGTTGTGAAGTCTCCTTCTCTAGAGCCTTTCAAGACCCACCTGGATCTGTTCCTGTGTGTTCTGCCCTGGGTGATCCTGCTCTGGCAGAGGGATTGGACTCAATGATCTCCAGAGGTCCCTTCCAAATCCTACCATTCTATGAAATCCCTGGGAGCAGGCGTTTGCAAACAACTGCTGAGCTCACACAAGTCCTTGAAAATTACACTGAAACCATCAGTTTTCTTCATGCCTCCGGGACATAGCTAATTAGAAATTAAGATCCTGTTTTCAGCATCCTTTTTTTAACTAGTGTTGGTGGTGCAGTCAGAATAACTATACCCGCATGTGTGGTAAACTTACTGCGATCAAACAGCGGCCCTGAAAGAGAAATCATCACCCCCACCTTTACTATCTTAAAGAACAATATTTTAAATACCCGATCTCAGAGTCATAGAATATATTGGGTTGAAAGGGACCTCCAGAGGTCATCTAGTCCAACTGCCCCGCAATAAGCAGGCACAGCTCTAACTAGGTCAGGCTGCTCTGAGCCTCATCAAGCCTGGCCTTGAATATCTCTAGCAATGGGGCCTCCACCACCTCTCTGGGCAACCCATTCCAGTGATGTATCACCCTCATATTAAAGAGCTTTTTTCTAATATCTAACCTAAATCTACCCTTTTCTAGCTTAAAGCCCTGTCACTACAAACCCTTGTGAATAGACCCTCCCCTGCCTTCTTATAGGCCTCTTTCAGGTACTGGAAAGTGCTACAAGGTCCCCCTCAAGCCTCATCTTCTTCAGGCTAAACAACCCCCACTCTCTCAGCCTGTCTTCATAGGAGAGGTGCTCTTGCATAATTAGAATCTTGAATAAATAGAACCAAAAAGATGGGGATGATCTTGGTTTTAGTCTAGACCAGGTACATGGAAGGGAAGAGCAAGTTCATACAAGAATTAATAGGCTTTATGAAGCAAGGACTAGGAACTTTCAACTTGTGCAAACCACATTCAGCCAAAGCCCTGCTCTCTTTCAAGCAGCACAGGTACCAATACACAGATCATTAGTGTATCTAATGGTATCTAAGCACCTTTCCCCCCTCCCGTCAACTTTTTCCTCATAAATTAAATGCAAAATCAGTGAAATGCAGAGTTAGAGAACATCAGTTTAAAATGCTTAAAGGGCCGTGTATATATAAAGACAAAGATACTAAAACAAATTAATTTTAAGAGACTGTGCTTTGTGCAAAACAACATTCTCATGTCTGGTTGAAAAGCCTTCTGAAGACGAGTGATTTCTTCATTTCCTTTATCATTGGTGTGAGCAAAGCTTGTACAATACACAAGGAAGGGGAAGAGATGACTTACCAATAGCACATAGGAAACACACAATACGATGAGTCCTTGACATTCACAACCAAGACAGAAACTTCATCTGGATTTCAACTGAACTGGTCTCAAACCCTGAAGTAGTGTCCTTTTCTTTACCTAGACTGTCAAGCCAATGTGCCACGTGTGGTTCTGATGAAAAACACGAGTGATAATCTGCAGCCTACCCACAGACACCATTGATCTCTTCCCAAGTCTTAGGTAAGCTGTTGACACCCAGCATCCTCACCCTGTTTGACTCTGCTAGTCACACGCTGATCAGCAGGGATGGTGCAGAACCAAGAGACACATCTTCCAGGTAGGCATGAGACTGCTCACTCCCCACATTTCCTGGTCCACAAAACTTGTGTGCAGGATACTGAAGGATATTCAGAGTGCAGTAAAGCAGTACTGCTCACAGTAGTCACTGGAACTTTACCATAGTGCCACAACTGCAGTTTACTGGCCCACTGGTCCCAGCTGGTCACTACAAAGAGGCTACCTTAAGGCAAATGAAGGTTGAAGGATGTGACTGTGACAAACTAGGTCAGTCTTTGCTTTGCTCCCTTTGCAAGAAGAGCAAAGGATGTCGCTTCCACAGGGGTTGTGTAAAGAGTGTTTCAGAGCTGCTCCCTTCCCATCAGTGATCTGAAGCGTTTTGCGGGAGGCATAACCAGCTGTCAGCAGTGCTTGGCAGCAAAAAGAACCCTACATCTACCAGGAGGTTGCTATACTGAAAAGTAATCACATTTTAACAGAAACAGGACAGGCTAGTGTAGCATAGAATGAAATCCATCCATCATAATGAAAGCATTTGTAAGAATCCTAATTGAAAATAAATACATTCTGTTAATCTCATTAAGACATCTAAATATGGACTCTTTTAAGGTACTCTTGTCTTAGAAGGTATAAACTCTTAACAGGGAAGGGGGAAAACCCCAAATGTTTTTTAAAAGTTTATTTATAGCCCTGAAAGAACAGTTATTAAACAAAGTCAACAAATACAGTAGTTAATATTGCAGTAACAATTAAATAACATATTGGGATTAAATTACACATAAGGCAACATTAAAATCTTAAGACAGTTAAAAAAATAAAAAGAAAGCTTGCACCTACTTCCATGTCCATCGACAGTGTTCGGAGCAGAGAGAAAAGTGGACCAGAGACATTTATTCAATTCCAGCTAGAGAGACCCTTAATCTCCTTGCTCCCTTCCCACCCTCTCTGCTGCAGGGACTCAGTCTCTCCCGTCTGCTCTATCCACAGCTCTGCACCTCCTTGCACCAGAGGAAAGCCTACAATTAGTCTTGTTAACACCCAAGACAGTACAGTGCACATTCCCCACATCATGGTTGCTTTTAATAAGCCTGGGTTTTTTTATGTTAACAAGAACACCCCAGGAGTCGCATGTTCCCTCTGGTACACTTGCATCTCAGCCACAAACTGCTCGGCTCCATATACCCAACTAACCACACAACTGCATGTGACATTATATATCACATTAATATTTGATCCTGACTCAGGATCTTATGCTGGGACCTGACAGATAGCAAGATATATATGAATCTCACCATTTTTAAATGCAACCCTTCCCATCAGCTACTCAAACTCTGACTGGTCTGTGTCTGCACTATGGATACAGCAGGGTTGAACAGCCCTGCAGCAAGTCTTAAGCACACTGATCTGCTCCCATCAGGGTAACAAAACACCACTTGTATTTTTTAATTTTGCAGACATATCCACCTGACATCGTTAGAAAAATAATGCCCAACCCAGTAAGACACAAAAACAGAGCACAGCCATCTTCTTGTGATTCTCCTCTTCTGCCAGCTCTATCTCTGACCCATCTCACAGCAGTGGGGCATGAGAAACCTCACCACATAACAATGAAGCTGCTTCGTGGGGAAGTGGACACTTCTCAGCCTTGGAGGTGAGGTCACATAGCAGGTGCTGGGACATGTCAGGGTAACTTCTGGAATGGGCCAATTTTTGTGTGCTAAGCTGAAAGTTTGGAAATCATCTCCCAGTAGGCTAAATTGGACAAATTTTGTAACATGTTATAAACTATTTTCATTTATCAATAAAAGTGAACCAATAACTTAAAATTAGTTATTTCTTTTTTCTATTAAAAATCCCTATTTTTTTCACAAGTTCTTTTACTGCCTAGATTGTGCCATATAAAAGAAAAAAAAAAAAAAAAAAAAAAAGAAAAGAAAAGAAAAACTCCCAGTTTCACACTGGCACAAGGAGTT
>JAOEGS010001191.1:0-26641 GCA_025447755.1 Corythornis vintsioides | reverse complement strand
AGACATTCAAGACCCACCTGGATGTGTTCCTGGGTGACTTGGTCTAGGTGATCCTGCTCTGGCAGGGGGGTTGGACTCGATGATCTTTCTAGGTCCCTTCCAATCCCTAACATCCTGTGATTTTGTAATGTGCCCTCACACAGCAGTTGTACCACAAGATGGATGAACATATCTTACCAGAAGAGGAGAAGACTAAGCACACCCAGAGAAGTTACAGAGTACCTTTCTGCATTAAAAGACACAATTCATAACATCCACCACTGCGTAAAGCCTCCATCCCCAGTTTATCACTCCTTAACATAGCCAATATTTCTGCCTGCTTTATGGGACTACATGATAGTATCAGATAAAGAACAGTACATCACTTTGAACACTGGCTCATCAGGAATAAAGGCTGGGCTGAACACTTACCCCTGACCAATTTTTTCATATCTGGTGTATTTTTTCTTAGGATCTCCTATGCTCACAATAGTGCCTAAAACAAAACAAAAACAAAGTCAATTCCACTGTCCCCTTTTAGCAGGGCTGGCCTAGCCAAGACACCTCCAAGAGTGGGTCAGCTCAAGTACTAAAGAGCTGATGCACAAGCAACTAAAACTTCCCGATTCAGTTCCAGTTGCAAATGGCCCAACTTGAGACAATTGTTATACTAGGTTATACTCTTAATGAGACAGATCAGGCTATTTCTCATAGTATCTCAATGTAATGATAGTCTTCTGTGTAGTTAAGCACAGTACGATGTTAGGACAAATCCATTAACTTAGCCTAGTCCAGAAACTAGACAGTTCTTGACTTAAACACATAAAAATTGATATGGTGAAAAAATATTTTCAGTATTATTATGGAATAAACAAACAAGTTTTTGTTGTTATGATTGCATTAGACATACAGATCACATTATCACTATTGAACTTCAATTAAAAAAAACTGTTCTACAATTATTTTTTTTACCCAATAGTGCTCTGAAGCATGTAAATCAGCAGAACTTCTGAATGCAGCTCTCAGCTACTGTCTGGCACAAACCTCATGAAGCACAGTATTTACAGAACCCTTTAATAAAAATAAGCATAGTCCTAAAGCCTTTGTTCTTTATTTCATCTGAAATAAAACACTTACGTAGTTTTTCCATGATCTCTTCATCCGACATTTTGGTCTTCTTTTTCTGCTTATCACCTGATTTTGTAACACCATCAACAGAAGTGTCACTGGAGGGTGCAGGGATGGGATCAATTACAGACCGTGTATATATCTGTTAAAAGAGACCATTTACCTGAGCATTTTCTTTGCAATCATTGACCTTCAGCTGAAAACAATCACAGTTCTTCAAAAATCCCTAAGCACCATTTTACTTAACAGGCTGTAAGCAGAAATTAGTCCTGAGAAACATGTCCAGCAAGTCAAGACGCTGGCAACTGTACTGACAAGGCATCTAGTGAACAGAGTTGGATGCTAGAGGATGCTAGAGGATGCTAGATGAACTCTTAACTTCCACAGACAGATGGTTTGTGTTTTTCTACCTGCTTATTCTTTATAACCCATGGTAGTTAACACAACAGAAATCACTATTTAACAGTGAGATCAGCTACTACTAAGATCTAAAGGAAAAAGATTAATGCTTCACCATGAAAAGAAGAATAAGACACTCAAAAACTTCCAAGCTGCTCTAAGATAGGGGATTTTATTGGGGCTTTATTTAATTTCCTCTTGAGCTGTTCATAGACATGCATCTATGCTAGAAATACAAAACTGTAGATCTTTTATACATCTACAAACTAAGAGATTATAAAGTTATAAAGCACTATCATTTATTTAACAAATGAACACAATCCACATTTGCACTCCTGAAGTGAGAATAAGTGGGTAACAGTGGCACAGTGTACACTTACCATAGTCAAAAGATTGAGCTGCAGTAAGTAGGATCCCTGGGACATTATTAAGAACGTGTGTAGATTCAGGACAAATACACTAAAGCTTAATTAACAACCTCTTCAGCACTTAATTTTACACATAATGCTGATGACTTTGAGTGAAGTAAGTTTTCAGATCTTTAATTTGAATTGGTTTGGGTTTTGGTAGTATATTTGGTGAGGCTATCACATTGCAATCAAATACAATAAAGAAAAGTAAAATACACTACTCTTGTACTACTGTATTGTACAAAGTTACAGAAACTACCTATAGATTTTAGGACTAAAAAGTCGCCTCCTTCTATGGTGGGCTGAAGGACAAGCCTAACTGGATGCCTTCAGCACAAATGTCAGGTTTTCTGATCCAACTGATAACCCAAAATCAGGCTTTTTCCTAAATTCAAAGAACAAACAGAACTTTTCCCTAAAAACTTACAACTCATTTCACAGATTTTACACTTTGCTAAAAGGCAGAAGTAGAAAAAGGTCTGCAACACCAAGAAATGCAGGTCTGCACTGTAAATTTTACAGCTGCTTACCGATTTCGTGTGATCTGGCCGTGGAGCAATAACAGGAGGAGGAGCTTCTTCATCATCCTCATCGTCGTCTGCTACAGCTGTTGATGGTTCCGAACCTTTGGCATTGGTCTACATTTTTACCAAATTTTAAAAAACAAAAACAAACAAAATTGTCTCCCCATGGTGTTAAACACTTGCACTTTTCCCATGTGAAGACAGAAGAATTCTTACTAATGTCAAAAGAAAAGGGTAGATTGAGTGGTT
This sequence comes from Corythornis vintsioides, assembly GCA_025447755.1. Classification (NCBI taxonomy): domain Eukaryota; kingdom Metazoa; phylum Chordata; class Aves; order Coraciiformes; family Alcedinidae; genus Corythornis; species Corythornis vintsioides. Next base: position 23,952 of record JAOEGS010001191.1, on the reverse strand, counting down.
TAAGTGCCCTATTACATTTTACTATGACACTCAAATACTATTGCTCCACTGAAATATGCTCTGTTGATTCCTCACATGTTTTTAGTGGGGAGGGGGATGATTTTAAAATCTTCATTTTATACCGCAAGATTCAGTATTTAACAGAGAAGACCTAACTTTTATGCACCTAAGAATATACAAAGAACAGTAAACACACTCACCATTGGTGTTCCTGAAGGGAAACCATCTTTTTCTATACAGAACAAATAGCAGAATACATAAAATCATCAGAAAAGTAATAAAGTGAACTTTACAGACTGCCTTAGATATTTGTTTCATCTCTCAGAAAGTAAATTTTCATGATCACAAGTGAAACTAGTATTGCACTTTAAAACCATGCAGAAGGAAGCTGGAAGTTCTTAAACTCCTCCCCTAAGCACAGGAAACTCCACTCATTTCCTAACTTGCTCCTCACCTCATGAGTACCCACATACACTCTTCCAAATTGGACACTGCTCTTCTCACTTGTGTTCTCTCTTACTGAGATGTGAAATCAGGATGAAATGGGTATTTCTGTTCCCTTAGCAGTATCTTGAATCAAGGATGAGAATATTATAAGGCCTTATTATTAACCTATTCTAAGAAATAATTTGGAAGACAACTAGGCAAAACTGCATCTGTTTGTAGGGCAGTCATTCTCTCAGCCCCCTCACATAGCTCCTGAGCTAAGAGCCACAACTTATTATGCATTTCTGATATCACTACATGGTGACACCAAGTTCACAGAAAGCGGTTTTGGCCACAGATGAGAGGAGCAAGGTCGCCTGCACAAAACCAATTTATCACAGTCTCAGAGCCCCAACTTCATAAACACAGCCCATTAAAGTTAATTTTGGCTGCTATTTCAATTATCCAGTTCAATTTGTTCCATTCTCCACTTAAAACATGAAATTAACTGGACAACACCAGTTTCCATTAAATTGTAAATCCATCTTCAAATATTTGTTCCTCATTGATAAGTAGCTTGCTCTTTCAGCATCCGAATCTGATTTATAGTTCCAAAAGAGAGGAAGACAGTGCTCCAAAAACCCACCTCCTCTTCAATATGTCTTGCAAACACTTAGATCTCACCTGGAGCAGAAAAACTCAGATACTTCTGTTTTGCCGTGTCTTTGGAGTCATAGAATTTCAGGACATCTAGTACCGCCTGGGGGTTTTTCTTCTGTTCTAACTTTGTGATATTTGAGGTCTGAAGCAACCGAGCCCATTGCTCTGGCATTCCCTGCAAAAAAATAAAAAGAAGGCTATTTTAAGCATTCTTCTAGTATTTTAAAGATTTTTATAAAACAGAACAAATGTATTTCCTCTATTTTATAGCATAACACACAGAGCCTTTAACACTTGAACAAGTAGGATGGAGTTTCAATTGAGAGACTTATGTCCACAGATGACAGAACATAAATCACAATGCCAACATGACACTACCTCTTTCAGGTGTATTAAGCCAGATGTGAGGAGTAAGAACACAAAACAGATGCAGCGCTACCCACTAATGAAAGTGAACTGAAAAAAGTTTCTTGGTGAAGGCTCTCCCAGGTGACACAAAGCATCAAATCTGATATGTACACTGCAGAAGTACTATCAGGTGACAGTATTATCACACTGCATGCTACACAAATACACAGTAGAACTACTTTTTTGGTAAAAGCAAAGACTAACACTTTAATCTAAAACATTGCAATGACTTCACTACAGCACTGCCCCACGGCTGTTTTTTAAGCAATTCCAAGGTAGGTATACTTACAGTGAACTCTCCAGTTACAGCATCAAAGCCAACATGGATGGTGTGCTCAAAATCTGATGGTGGGGAGATTTCTGGCCTTTCCTTTTCCTTCTTCTTGCTTCCTGAAAAAGACATTAAAAGATCTACTGAGCAAAGACTTAAACTCCTATTGTCTCCATTTAATATAATCATTCCAAGCATTACAACAGTACAGATTAATATAACCATTATTCTGTTCACTGGTTGAGGGTGTTTACACATGCAGCACAGTGATTTTATATTTTCAAGTTGATAAAGACTGCATATAAAAATAACTGCTTTGATTCAAATTATTTATAGTATGGTAGCAACCACATAAGAGATTAAAAGCACCAGAGTGCAAGGAACTCAGCTGAGCATATAAAGTGAAACATATGAAATGTAAACATATGAAATGTTTACAATGCCAAAAAATGCTATTTTAATATGGATTAAGAACAAAACTGAAAACAACTTCAGTTCAACCTCAAGTTCAGCCTAAAGACAGTTAAAACTCAGTTGCTGCACTGTTTTAATTCAAGGTAATTAATGCAAACTAGGACTTCCTATGATGAAGATAAGATTTTATAGCCCGAGAGAAAGTGGGAAAAAAGCAAGCATAGTAAGTACCAGAAGCAGGAACAGATAATGGGAAGGGTCATGTGCACAATTCAACCTACATTCAATTAAATTTATAAGATGTTGTATAATGCCTGGGGCATGGGTTATTTGATTTTTGTTTTGCTTTTATGACATAATAAAAGATGGAAAGCATTCTGTAGTTAACTCTAAATATAAAATACACCGTTCTTTTCCCTTTACTTCAGAAAGGCTGAGAGTTAAGTAAAAAATTTTAAAGAACCTGTTTTCTTATTCTTGAAAAAAAGCCTAAGCCCTGCTTGCTTTCCCTGTCAGAGCAATGCAGTGTACTTGGTGTTTGCTCTCCAGGTAGAAAGATGATGCTCAGGGCCTCATCTTGCAGTCCTTCGCTGAAAAGCAGAGGCCTGGCAGTGAGCTGTAGAGTTTGTCTGTAATCCTGGGAATGCCTGTAAACCCTCTGGGCATGTCTCTGAGGCAGCTGCACTGACTACAGCACACAAGAAGCCAGCAAGGATGCTGTAGTGTTCGAAACCACAAAGGGCAGCAACACACCATTTTGCACTCTAACTTGATTAACTCTTCATGTTTCTGTGTAGGTATTTTAAAATGTGTTTTGCTCTGTTTTTAAATTCAACATAAATGTCATGTAGTTTCAATACAGAAACAGAGCAGCTAAACATCACAGTAAAAAGTTACTGAAAATGAGGCAAGCATAGATCATACTGCTCGAAGCCAGATAATCCATCTGAAATCCCCTCACACTAGCAGGAAAGGAAGGACAATACTTACAAACGAAAAGCCATGTGGGCTGCCTCCAGCTGAACAATGCAGTGGAAAGACATGGCTATTATAAACAGGATATCTTTAATATGGCTGCACAGGTCAGAGCCAAAAAGCAAATGGACTGTCAAATACTGTCATTAGTATTGTTCAGTCATGGGACAGGAGAAACTTGCTTATGAGAAAATCTTCAAGGAAAGCACTGCTTCTTTCCCATCTCTTGCAATTGATTATTTGAAAGCGATGTGTGTTTTGGGGGGGTGGTAGAGGAAAAAAAAAAAAAAAAAAAAAAAAAAGTTTATTCCTCATGAAAGTTCCTGTTCAGGAGCACTCACTGTGAACAGGAGCTGGTGTTCAAATCCTCCAGTATCTGCTGCACAAATAAACTCACTCTGTCCAAAAATACACATATCTTCTTAGCAGGCTAGGAAAGGAGACTAAAAATCACTTCTCTGCCCACAGGAACAGCAGATCAGAGAAGCACTTCAAACAAACGCAGGCAGTGAGTTTCAGTCAAGAGGCAAGGCCTGTGAGTCACCTCTTGGCAGGACACACTAGAGATTCTACAAACAAGGCCACTGAGAGGCCATGCTGCTGTTCAACCTGCAATTATGTTTGCAACAGAGTTCTTTATTTAAATGGGGATCCCTTTGACAAAGGCCATTCTCATTTCAAACAGCAAGTAGATCTATGATGTGGTTGCTTGAGCTTTCAGAAGGATTTGGTGAATTGGAAAATTGCTCTGTCTGGTTAGTGCCTCAAACATAATTGGACTCTCCCCCGGATGAAGCCACAGGCACTAAGCAAGTCACTCCAAGGTATTTAACACATCCTCCTGAATTGCAAACTGATCCTCAAGCATCCCTCACTTTCCAACAGCCAACAAAGCAAGAAACACAAATGTTTCTGAACAGTCTGGTCATAGTAGGTAGATGACTCCAAATGGTACGCTTGGAGTTACTGAGATACAGCTGAAACCACATGGAAATCTGCCCTGAACCAGCATGTCACATGCACCATCCCAGGTGATGCAATAAATTGTGCTTTAAAACAAACATTTCATGTTTTAGGGGACTATTTTAAAGCTTCCCCAAAAATACAGTTGTTTGTTTGTTGTTTTTGTTTGTTTTTTTTTTTAATTTGGAAGCCTAGCCAAGGAAATTTATGGCAATTGAGTACTCTAGTAAAAAGATTATTATCACTTCATTTAACTGAACAATGGAAAAGAGGGAAAAAAACAACCACCCAATGACCAAGGTTATTAAATAATCCCTTCAAAATCTTAAAATTATTTCAGTACAGAACTATCTCAAGACTTGGGGCAGAAACTCTTCATTTACTGAACATTATCACCTGAGTCCCTGTTTGGGGGGGGGTGGGGTGGTTGGTGACACCACCGGTGACACCACCTCCCCAACAGAATCTCCTAAAATAGAGAAACTTCCCAAGTTAAGACCAGAGTGGGAGGGAGCAGGCTGAATTGTGGCTACAGAAAAGATTAAGCTGCCCAGGACAGACCTTGCAAAATCATATAGATGGAGATCTACAGAACAAAGCTGAACAACAAAGTCTGTTTGCAGTAGTCATGGAAGGCATCCTTACATTTTCTGAAAAGGAGAATTTACTATTTTTTAGTAGTTTGTTAACTTTTGCACTGGCTGGAGAAATTTTTCCAATTAAAACATCTGCACACCAGTCTGACACATATTTTGCAAATAGTCCAAATAGATTTTAAAAATCTAAGCAGGAAGTTAGTGTTTCTACAAAGCAGAAATTCAGCAGCAGAATTTGAAAAAAGCATTTAAATGGGCATTTCTGTTGAGGGTGTGCCTCAGCTATACAAATGAACAAACCAACATCTGACTATTGTTTTAGTGCCAGAAAGTTAACATCCATTTATATTCTGCTTACATTTGATGGCCAGTTTCACACTTTTGAGGGCCAAAAACATTTCTTTGAATATTTACATTATCCTTATTAAGGATATTTCAATTGACAAGTTTTTACCAAATTAAAAAAAAAACAAACCAACAAACAAACAAACAACAACAACAAAAAAAAAAACCCCAAACAAACAACTTTCAGATGCTTTTTTAAGCTAGGTAATTCAATTACCATTTTCCCTAACTATATTATCTCTCTATGCAGTAAAACTTTCTGCTTTTTTTTTTTTTCAGAAAGACATGAAATACTTTTTAACATGTAGAAAACAAACTTTCACCATTTTTTCTAAAATTTACTTTTTCTCAGCACAAATTACTTTTTCCATTTTTAATTTGCATCACTAAACATCAGTGGGTATACAGACACGTGGTAAACAAGTATGCAGATTAATAAAATGCACAGCAGTTTCAGGTCAGGTCATAAGTTCCCATGCAGTTTTAAAATACAAGATGTTAAAAGATATTTTTACCTATATACTATTTTGTTTTATATGGATTGCAGACATCCTGGAGAGCCACAATCAGGGCTCCTGTGCTGCACGACACATTTATCATACAGAAGAGGGCAGAAACAAAGCACAAATACAGTCTAAGCATTTTTTTTTCCTCAGAAATAATCCTTGGTTACAGCAATCTAGATTTTTTTTTTTCCCCCACTAGTAGTTAATCCTAATAATGCAGTTAGAAAAAAGCCCTTAATTTTTATCCATTCCTTTCATGCACACTGCACCCTCACCACTATTTCTTTACTACAATTTTTCTTCTCAAGGTACCACATAAATGGTCATCAACATGAAGTAACTTTCAAAACAGGAAGATCAGTTTAAACTAGAAATCTCCATTAGCACAGGGAAATGTTAAGTAATATAATATCTAGGAACCAAAAAAAATTATTGGGGTTGTTTAGAAAAGTATTACTTCAAAATGGGCAGCAAACATGAGAAGCAGTAGGTGATGGTTTTCCTCAGTGAGCTATTCAGATTTTCTTATTTGTCATTTCATTGTCAAAAATCCCACTGCAACCAGAAAGAACATTTCAGGTCACTGAACACACATATCCAACTTTCACCACTTCCTCCAATCCCCTCCACACTTGCATAGGCTGGACTCAAAACATATTAAGTGCTAGCAAGACTTTTATAATAAGAATAAAGGAATACAAGTAGTAGCCCTGGAAAACAAGAGGTGTCTTACCTCTTTCAGTGCCAGAGAATATGGAGATTATTTTATTCCTAGGTTTTCTCTCTTCTGGTACAGAGGGTAGGGGTCTCAAGATGTGGTTGACAGACAACTGGTCTTTACCCCCTAAATTGATGATAGCACTGCTCATCCGGACAGGAGGAGCTGGTGGCTTGTCTTCCAGTTCTCCGTTGTCAGACATGGTTCTCAATAGCTAGCAAAAGCACTGAAATACAAATATTTGTTTTAACATAGGAAGAGAGCATAGCATACATAAATGCAGCATTTCTTCTGTTGGCCAACAGCAAAAGAAGGTGTGAATTCAACTCCGAGGAGCTTTGCAGGCACTGCACTTGCCGAGATTGATGCCTCTACCAAAGGAAGCGGCTGCCTTCCCACTTTGGGCCACCCGCTCATTTGTGCCAGTAGCAGCATTTGTGGGGTGGAGTGATGAAATTAATCCAATCAAAAAGAAGAATTACAGTGTGGGCCAATTCCCAGACATAGTTCATTACCTGTTCACACAAAGCTTGTACACATGAAAAAGACAGTACATGCAAGCGCTTATGTACACCTTTTAGTAGTAACTCTGTCTGAAATAGCTTCATGTTCTAGCGTTAGACAGCTTTAAAAGCTTTATATGCTTTCCTCCTTGTCATTTATCAGACAAAAACCTGAGGAAAGTTCCAAAAAGTTCCAAAGCATGACTCAGGCCCAGCCACACCACTCAAGCAATCATTACCAGTGTGATTCAAAAGAATCAGGATAAGACAGTGCAATCCACTCTCAGTTATCACACCGTATTTCCAAAGTATAAACACTGTGCTATACCAAGTCTCAGCACAAGACGTGCATCTTACACAACACTGTCTTAGAAACAGAACTAACCACTATTGCTAATCCACATCATTTCCCTGGGTGGGTGAATACTGACATATTCCCAATAAAGGAAACCTATTGGGATAGCAGCCTGAATTCAAGCAGCACAAGAGCAGACTGCTTCATGCATTGAAGCTCAAGAGAGATTAATGATCACCATAAATGCCCATGAAAGCCTATCATTTTTGTACAAATAAAAACTAGAGGTGCTGGTTGCTCCACCTACTTAAAGATTGATGGGGAACAGCTCTCAAAGCAGTGCAACAGTCACAGAGATAAACCTGCCTCTGAGACCTTTTCACAGGACAATACTTGACACCACAGCAGCTATATGGTATTCACTTGAACAAGTGTACAGGGATGCAGTTATAAGACATTGAGTTTTCCAAATTCACTCACAGATTGCTTTGTGATGTTGCAAGTTACCTACAGGATCTTCAGAGTTTTCCAGTACCCACTGGAATAAAATGAGAATCCTGTAATCTACAAGCAGGTCTGAGCATCCTATCCACTGGGATTTTAATTCCCAATGTTTTCCTAACACCAGATATATAGTTTGTGCAAAGTGAGTGTCACCTGCTTGAGATGTACAGATTTCAATAGCCTGAGACACCACAGCAGCTATATGGTATTCAAGAATCCTACTCAAGTTGGGCTTGCAGTGATGGCAGAACAGGGGACCATAATCCATTTCCCTTATGCTAATCAAATCTCCGAAAAGAGTAGTATATAGGGTCCTTAGCTTTCCAAATGGGAACAGATATTTAAGAGAAAGCACTCCTCCTTTTGAGCAAAGAAATACAATCAGACAGCTAAACATATCATAGTAGGTAAATAAACATATCACCTAACTTTCACACTGAAATTATATACTTTGCAAAGAAAGAAACAACATGAGCATTTTGTACTTTTCTAAGACTTATTTAGAAAATATTATTTTCTAATTTTATCTATTTATGCAAGTTTTTTTGAGCAACCTGATATTAGGAAGAGCAGAATGTAAGACTAAACTAACCTGCATTGGAAACTGGACAAGAACAGACTTGATCCTACAAGCTTATAATAATCCCCACACACAGACTTGTTTGGAGAGCTCAGTCTCCAAATAAACAATGGGCTATTCAGGCTACAAATTTAAGGAAGCGGGGAAAAAATACTATATTTTTATTTACATATTTGAAAAATAGTAACTCACACTATAATAAACATTTTTTATTTTCAGTGACACAAGCAGCTCAAAGTCAGCTCATCACATACTTGGTATTAAAGCTCCTTCATCTGAAAGGAATTATTCCTTAGCACCTTGCATGCTCAAGAGACAAAAGTGTTAAGCAGTAAGTTGGAAGCAAATATATGGAAATAAAATACTCATCTATTCCACAAGAAAATCTGGTACTTCAACAGACTGGTATAATGGCATCTGTGCAGAACGCACAGAGCTACAGCTCTGATCAGCTAGCTGTTCAGTGTTCAAAGTGTTGAGAAAGACCCTTGACCTTGCTTGGAAGAGAGCCCAGAAGCTCTACAGGAGGAAGGTAAGTTGCAGAGCTGAAGAAAGACAAGCTGCAGGTCTTGCAGAGTAGAGTGGAGTTGCAGAAAAGAGCTCAGAGGCTGGCTCCATCATTTGCAGTCAAACAAAATCCTTCAGGCTCATTAAATGTGTGGCTTAGTAAAACCTCAGCTTTCAGGGAAAACTCAAGAGGTGCGATTTATTTAGTAACACACAGTAGTATAATTTCTGAGCATCTGTTTCAAAGATCATTGTTAAAATGAAGTGCTAGATCCAGAACTGTTTTGCACAACGGAATGTTTCAATGTACAGCAGCTTTGTATTCATAGTTTAAATCAATTACAACAGCTCCACTCCCAACATATCACTTCAGGAAGCAGATTCTGATCAGAGAACCACTAAATGGTACCGTTTGACTGGGGATCATCTGGTCCAATCCCCTTGATAAAGCAGGTTCACCTACATCAGGTTGCACAGGATCGAGTCCAGGTGGGTTTTGAAAGTCTCAATGGAATAAGACTCCACAACCTCTCTGGGTTGCCTGTTCTAGGCTCTGTCACTGACACAGGAAAGAAGTTTTTTCCTCATGTTGAGATGGAACACCTGTGTTCCAGTTCATACCCATTGCCCCTTGTCCTATTGCTGGGCACCACTGAGAATTGATTGACCCCATCCTCTTGACACTCATCCTTTAGATATGTATAGGCTTTGTTAAGATCCCTTCTTGGTCTTCTCTCTTCCAGGCTAAACAGACCCAGGTCTCTCAGCTTTTCCTCAAAAGAAGGATGCTCCAGTCCCTCATCATCACTGTAGCCTCTGTTGGACTCTTTCCAGTAGTTCCCTGTCTCTCTTGAACTAGAGATCAGAACTGGACACACTATTTCAGATGTGGCCTCACTAGGGCAGAGTAGAGGAGGAAAGGACCTCCCTCAACCTGCTGGACACGCTTCTCTATATGCACTCCAGGATATCACTGGCCGTCTTGGCCACAAGGGCCCATTACTGGCTCATGGTTAACTTGCTAGCCACCAGGACTCCAAGGTTCATCTCTAAGGAGCTGCTCTCTGACAGGTATACCCCTAACCTGTACTGGTGTGTGATGGTATTCCTCCTCTACACTTGCCTTCGTTGAACTTCACTGGGTTCCTTTCTGTCCAACTCTCCAGCCTGTCCAGGTCTCCCTGAACAACAGCACAACCTTCTGATATATCAGCCACTTCTCTCAATTTCCTATCATCAGCAAACTTGCTGAGGGTGCACTCTATCCCTTCATCCAGGTCATTAACGAAGATGCTGAACAAAACCGGACCCAGTACTGACCCCTGGAGAACACCACTAGCTGCAGGTCTCCAACTACAATGAGTTGCTGATCACAACCCTCTGAGGTCTATCATTCAGACAGTTCTCAACCCACCTCACTGTCCAATCATCTAACCCACACTTCCTATGCTTCCCTATCAGAATGTTATGGGAGACTGGCAAAAACTTACTGATGTCAAGATGACAACATCCACTGCTTTCCCTTCACCTACCCACTCACTCACACCACTATAGAAGGCTTTCAGATAGGTCAAGCACAATTTCCCCATGGAGAATCCATGTTGACTACATCTGGTAAGCTCCTTTTCCTCCACATGCTTAGAGAAGACCTCCAAAATGAGCTGCCCCATGACCTTTCTAGGATGGTGGTGAGGCTTAATGGTCTATAATTTTCAGGGTCTTCCTTCTTGCCCTTTTTGAAGACCAGAGTGATACTGGCTTTCCTCCAATTCTTAGGCACCTTTCCTGTTCTCCATGACCTCTCAAAAATGATGGAGGGTATCTTGGCAATAACATCAGCCAGCTACTTTATCACTCATGGGTGCTTCCCATCAGGGCCCAAGGATTTCTGGGTGTCTAGCTTGCCTAAAAAATCTCTAACTTAATCCTCCTCGAGCATGGGAGAGTCTTCCTTCCTCCAGACTCTAACCTCCAGAGACTAGAATTCCCAAGAGCCAGCTTGAGCAGTGAAGACTGAAGCAAAGACAGCATTCAGTAACTCCACCTTCTCTGCATCCTCTGCCACCAGGACACCCACCTTGTTCGGGTGTACATCTTACTGGTATACCTGAAGAAGCCCTTCTTCTTAACATAATTTAACATATTTAATTCAAAAAGGGCCTTAGCCTTCCTCATTGCATCCCTACACACTCTGCCAATGTTCCTATATTCCTCCCAAGTGGCCAGTCCCTTTTTCCACATTCTGTAAATTTCCTTCTTCATTTGAGTTTTTCCAGAAGCTCCTTGCTCATGCATATTGGTCTCCTACCTCCTTTACTTGATTATTTTACTTATAGAAATGCACGGATCTTGAGCTTGGAGGAAGTGGTGTTTTAATCTTAACCAGCTCTCTTGGACCCCTCTAACTTGCAGAGTCCTAACCCATAGGATTCTTCCAAGTAGGTCTTTGAAGAAGTTAAAGCTCCTGAAAACCAGGAAGTCTGATCCTTCAGTCACCCTCAGAAGTTAAAAAAACAGTAATTTTGTTTGTGTTCAAATCCAAACAGCTACTTTCTTACAGATGAGTGCAGAAGAAAAGAGCAGTTCCCCTCTCCTTTATCCTGTCTTCATCATGCAGGGAAAGTTTCCACAGCATTGAGAAATACTTTAGATACTGCTTCAGAGGTCTGGCACTATAGGCAATGACTGGAGAAGGGATTAGAAAAAAAGATTAGAAAAAAAAAAAAGAAAAAAAAAAGGGGAAAAAAGAAGTGAAAATACATCCTGAAGATCCTTTTCTGCTCTCTCCCCAAAGAAGTAAAATCCTGTTCATTTCACAGCACCTACGTGCAGCACTCTTGCACCATCACCCAGGTGGCTGCTCTGCTCAAGCACAGCTTGTGCAGGGAACTGCAAGAACATGGGGAATTTCTTCTTTTTCCAGCGCCTGCTGGAGTCTGCACACTGGTCAAAGGGGATGTCAGGTTCATACTCCTCTGACAGAATGAGACAACACAATTAATGGTTGAGGTTGGGTTTTTTTTAGCTTGTTGGTAGGATATTTACTAAAATGGTTAACCTAAGTTTCAGCAACCTCATAAAAGCATGCTCAATCTGGAAGAATGATGACTGAAGAAGCAAAGTTAATATATGGAAGAGGATATAATCAGGGGAAAGGGTTTCGCTTTTATCTTCACTAGTGAAGATAATACCAGTAATAACAACATGTTCAAGCATACTGGCAACTATCCTACAATCACTAGTTCCACTACATTTAAATACAAGAAATACAAAGCAATGGAATGAACCACTGAGACAAGCCGTAAAGCTGCAATCAGTACTTAACTACATACTTCAGATAGATTCATTCTGACCACAGGACAGCAATGCAACCCACTGTACTCAAGGAAAAAAAAAAAGAAAACAATTCAACCAACCAAAAATACACCAAAAAAAAAAACCAAAAAACCCCCAGAAACAAACAAAACCAAACCAAAAACAAACAACCCTACACACACCACCACCACAAAAAGAGCCAAAAGGTTTTTTTCCTAGCAGTTCTGCTCCTAGTTCCAGACCTTCCTGCAGTGACAGATTTGCATGTGCACTCAGAGTTTCATTTTTACAACAATGTTCCAGGAGTGAGTTCTGCTGCTCACTGACTTTCTTCCTTTTGGGGAAGAAAGGGCCCAATAACCTATGGCATAGTCACGTCGCAGATGAGGGACAGCAGTTCCTGTTGCTGCCACTGGTGAGTAACACCCAGAAACATAACTAGTAACATAATCAAACTGACAGCAAGTAAAAGCTGAAAAGTAAAGTGAGTCTGGCAGCATTTGCAGAAAGCTTGTGTGCACACACTGCTACAGCACATCAGTCTGAATGCTATGGCTTTGACTTGGCTTTTTTTTTTTTTTGTTGGTTTCCCTCCCTCCTCAGTTCACTCCTGTGTGAGCATAAAGCTGGGCTGCTTCCTGAAGAACTCCTGAAGTACAGCTCTTGTGCTGGTCCTGGCTCCCACAGCCTCCCTCGTGACCAGTCTGAAGGCTGCCACAGTCCCACCCAGTTGAGCCGGTGCCAGTGCCCATCCAGCAGCTGGCTGTGCCACATCAGCCCCTCTCCACCACCCATGGGGCTGCCACTTAGCTCCTCTGACTTCTAAAAAATGACAAACATTTTTCCTCTCAAACTTATTTGCAGAATGTCTAAAGGGAAATAAAAAGAAACTGAAGACAGTAATTTTCCTGTCTGCTATAGCTCATAGTGACGGCTTCCCTGGAGCACTTGTAATGCATATTTCCAACTTCATCTGCTCGAGTACAATATTTACAGTGGAATACTAAGGTCCAAATCATGAGAAGGGAGATGGTACCATGCATCAAATGAAAGATGTGTAGAACGATCTTATAATGAGTTTAATGATCTTATAATGAGCCTGTGATTTGATGCAAAATTAAATTGGACTACTGCTTGGCAAAAAAACACCAAAAAAAACCCAAAAAAAACCCCAACAAACCACAAACCCAAACGCATAAAAAACTCCAAACCAAAACAAAAACAAAAAAACCACTAATTTTTAAAAAACAAAACACATCAAGATCAGAGCTGCTTGTTAACATGTACATAAATTCTTACTCTGGCACACGATACCCTGGCTTTACATTTACATCTAAGCAACAGATGTCGGAGGAGTCAGAATGGTATCAGTGAAATGAATCAAATCCTCTCTATATACATACCCTGATAGGCTCAGAGAGCTGCAAATTGAGCTCAGTTCTGTTTATTGCAGGTAAAAATTACTCAACTCATTTACTATTGGCACTGTTACATAGAAAGAGCAACATAAACGTAAATTTTAAGTCTATTTTGTAGGGCTTACCAAAAAGCAGAAGTAATGGATTTCAGACTAACAATGCATTAAGAAACATAACCACTTTGCTTCTGAAATCATAGTCCTTGATGTCTCACTGAAGCTGCAGAACCTTATTGGGACACCACCTAAATTGCTGCAAGGAGAACTGCAGAACACTTTGGCCAGGTCACATAAAGTAAACATGGTGCTTGAAAGCAACACAAAGAAAACCCTGTTTGTTTGGAAATGGAATGGAAAAAAAAGTGAACAGATCAGAAGTGAAAAAAAGCCCTTATGATGAGCACATCTCCCAGTCCCTGGCTCTAGCAGAGGGCACAAGGGTTGAGAAAAAGCTGTCCTTAGAGCAATCCATGCAGTGGCGGCTGCCGTTTGCTGGCTTCCTGTAGAGCCTTATAGGGTGCTGCAGCATTTGTCGTGCACAAAGAGCAGCATCCGGGACAGCCAGGTCCAGAGTACAGGAAAAAAGTAAAATAGATGTCTCACAAATTAATCCCAAAGGCAAAAGATGGCAAGGGAAATAAAAAGCACAGAGTAATTAACAACAATACAACAGAAAAGCTCGTGTGTGAAGGACCTATGTAACAAGGCAGATTTAAGATAGTCATGCCCCACTCATCATAAAAATAATAATGTTGAAACTCATTCTCAGTACACTGAGGCCAAGCTGCCAGTGGGGTTTTGGTCCTCAGCCTCCCCACACCACCACCTTTTAATTCCAAAAAAACCCACCTTGCTGGAGGAGGTGCAACTTGATACTTCTACTATTCTGGAAAAAGAGGGCAAACAGGAATAGACATTGTGCAGTTTTTAAGTGGAGATCAGAGGTCTGCTCATTCAATCAGATATTCCATTTGCTTTGACCAAATAGATTTTGGAATTCAAAGTTAATGAAATGTCTGCACAGGTATTTTTCTTTCCCTCTTTCTACATGCCAATTCTGGCCATATTTTTGTTGTTGTTGTTTTGTTTTTGTTTGTGTGCTTGGGGTTTTTTGATTTGTTGTTTTTTTGTTTGTTTGCTTTTTTTTTTCTAAAGGCTCCTGTTGAGCAATAGACTTCCTGTGATTAGCTCACTTAGTACTTAGCTCACTTCCTCCCAGGGATTAGCTGAAAGCAGCTTTCTGACAAGTTTTTATTCAAATGGTGCTACCTACTCACAGCTCGCTTCCTGCCCCATCTCTAACAGCATGTTAGTTGAGCAGCTCTTCAGTGTTGCAGAAAAAAATTTCACAGAACTAGGAAATCTCACTCTGTCTTCTCCATGAAAAGCAAAACAATTATTTTTGGATGTTCTGCTTTCCAGCTCGAAGCATTTGGATGCATGAGATTTAACCACATCCAAAAAGAAGCCTCCTGGAACTGTATGAGACTGCCTTCAGAGACTGAAACAACTATCCTTAATTTCAACTCAAAGTGCTGCAAATAAAAGCAGCGGCAGACTTGGCAAACACGGTTGCAGATCTTTAGCCTGACAAAAGAGAACTTGTGCAAAAGCACAGGAGTAACCTTGATAATGGCCAGTAAGAGCCAGGAGGATAATCTGTTCCACTTATGGTTATGAAAAACATGCTAGATGCTCTAATGTAACGTGCCGTACTCAACACCTTCATACCTCTAAAAAGGCAGGTGCCAATCTCCAGGACACTTAACTGAAATGCCCCTTTCCACCTTTAATGGGTTTCAGATAAAAGTGTTGGGTCGTTGCCAAACCACATACCTGCAAAAACTGTAAGTTATTTTTATTCATTTTTCCTTCATGGGAAGCAGAGAGTAAACTAGACTAACCCACAATACTCAAAACAAGCACAGATGTCCCGAATTTACAAGCACAAGCAAGCAAGATATCCCCTTCAAACGATGCAGTTGAGAAAACAGCTAAAACAAACAAAAAATCTGAGTCTGTCAAATGTATTTTTTAATTAAGATTTACAAAGAAACACATATTAAACAAGCTGCTCAGCAAGACTGACCCACTAATGGAGTCAATGAATTGCCAATGCCTGTTCTGTTTTTTTGTTGGTTTTTTTTTTTTTCTCCTTCAAGATTAACAGCCACAAGCACCAATCTGTCCCTTTGAACCATCAAGGCTTCACCAAGAAGTTTATAAACAGGTCTTGTCAATCTTCTCTTTACTGCTACATATGACAGAAGCAATGTATAACACTCCTAATCTAACAACAGTATAGGAGAACCTCATTCTTTTCCAAAATCAGGTGGTATGACACATATCATACCCAGGTACATTTTTTCCATTACTATCCCCTAATTTCCTTATGATTTTTTGCTCAGTCACACAAACAGAAAGAAAAACAGCACAGAGAAAAATAACTGCTGTTCAGCTGCCAAGTGAAGAATAGAGATGTGGGGGGTGGGGACACAAGGATGGTCAAACAAAAGAAATAAAAATCAGAAAGGAAACTATATTTTGTTCAGAAGAAAGAATAGTCCTCCAAATCTGTAATGAAATGTGCTTACTGTGAGCCAAGTTACAGAAGACAAATATCCTATTCATGGGATATTTGAAAGGCTAGTAACACTTCCTGAAGAAAAATATTCTTCTATCTCACTGCCAAAGTACATTACAACCTAAAGCAAAATAACTATTTACTTCTTAAGGCACTTAGCAGCTGTGTAAAGTTTTGCACTGAAATGAGCAACCAGCCTGCAAAAATGTCAGTTCCAAAATATAACAGATCACAGCTTTCCAAGAGGTGACCAGTCATAGGTACCAGCACCTCTTTCCTGAGGCAATCAATGCAAGTATATTTCATCCAGTACTTCTTAGCTTAAGGCTAAATCATCTTAACCCCTCAGTGCAGGCACAATAAAATACAACTTCTCATATAATCATTGATAAAGAGAAGTGAAGCAGATTACACTTCTAAGATTCTGGCAGCCTTCCAAACTAGCAGATCAGATTCACAGCCTGTACATACAGTGCACACACAAAAAAAACCCACCAGCAATAGCAGAAACCTTGCTAAGGCCCATTTTTTTCTCCCAATTTTTGACTTTTTGAATCAGGCAGGGGTGGCAACTTCTTACTATCAGCTACATTTTGTGACTGAAAAAGAGATCATCAAGGAAAAATCAGAAGAGGTACTAGAGACAAAATGTGCAAGAGTGCTGGTGCATAGAAAATTTAAGCAAATTCATGATATTTGACTTCAACGTATACTGCAGCCACCTGCAAGCCTTCTGCTGTATCTCCACTTTCGCCCTTTGAGCCACAGCAATCAATTCCCACCTGAATTGTCATTTCTGCTTCATAAAAGAAATCGGGTGCTATTTGATGGTGGAGGTGGTGTATTTCACCACTAGTGAACTAGACATCTCTGATCTGCTTTATCACCTCCAAAAAAACTCAAACATCACAGGCAACAGCACCACATGGGTCTCAGAAGTTACTTCCAACTGCCTTTATTTCCTATTTCCTCTAAATTTGGCAGGGAAATTACCCAGCAAGGCTAGGGTGTCACTATTACCAGCTGATGACTGCAGTACACAGAAATGAGCTGATAGCCACGAATGCCCATTCCCACCTTGCTCCAAAAAGCTGCTCTTGCAGTCCCGCAGAGTGTGATAGAGGAAGAATTAAAATAATAGAAACCCATATGCCACCCCTTGCCACAGGACTGGGTAGTTACTGCCTACCAGCTGAATTCAGACCTTGCTTCATTTTACACAGCCCACAGCCACAGCTTTCCTTCAATGAACCACTGTGCAACACTGCATAATAACATGTACTCAAGGGTGTTTGAAAAAGCCTATTGAACCCTCAACAAGGAAATTACCCCTGCTCTACCTACTTAAAAACCTGACAACTCAAGAAGACAGACTGCAGCATGCATATCACATGCAAATCCATGATTCAAAATGTTTGTGCTTACTCAGATTTCCCCAAGCAGAAGATACCTTTCAAGCTTTATTTTCATGGGTTGAGCTTTTCTAAAGATCAAAGCTGAATGGGGAAAAGGGCAAGTAGGGAAAGTTTACAAAAAGAAAAAAAAAAAAAAGGAGCCTGCATCTCATAATTGAGATTCTCTCTTAATTAAACCTGGCATTTACAGGCAGGGAGGGATCACACATTCCAGAGCAAAAGTTATTTGGATAAAGGCTACACTGCTCGAGGTACCTTTACAGCTTAGGTGAACTCACTGCTCCTTAACAGAGACAATCACCACCTCACAGAACAATGAGACAGCTCCAGTAATGTCAGGCTGCTGTTGCTGTGCAGAGAGATCACCAGTAACTAATAGAAAGGGTGGTTTTAACCTCTGGAAATATTTGGAAACTGTAAGATAAGGCCATGACTTCCCCATCCAGAGTAGAGTACAGTGCTACCTGGGAGGAGGAGAAGAAACATGCAGTGTGTACCAGAATGTCAAAAAAAAAAAAAAAAAGTAATCTGAGATTAAGAGATCTATCACTCCCCCATCACACTGCTTGAGCTATATAATGCTGGCTACAGAAAAAAAGGAAATAAGAAGATAAAAGGCAATGGGGAAAGAAGAAAGAAAAGCCCCCTCCAGCAGAGCTATCTTTTCCACGTGCACCCAGAACAGAGCTCACTCTTTCTCTCTAGCAAGACTTGCTGCAACTGCAGTTACTGCTAGCAGATGGTGGTAACTTCAGCTCAAGAGCCCTGGGGATAAAACCTTCGAATCTTCTTACAACACTGTCAAACTGTGCCAGCCTGGCACAAAATGCCACAGTGGAGAATTCTGCCTCTTCCAGAGTCAGTTTTCCCAGGCATGGTGTGCACCAGTGGAAAGCAGTATAGCACACTGACACCTAGATGGTCACACCACTTTCATCAGTTTGCCAAACCCCTACATGAATAGACCCAAACTCAAGACACTTTTTCATACACACACTGAATAAATTCAGCCAGAAAGAGAAAATTCTACAAGAAATCAAATGCTCAATCTTTAAACACAAAAAGCATTTCAAGGTCTTTCAAACAAAAACCAAGCACAAATAAACAAATGAAAGCAAGGAAAACAAAACAACACCCCTCAAAAAACCCCAAACAAAAAAACCAAACCAAACCACTTGGACAGACATAACTCATTTCCTAACTATATTCTAGTAGCACCACACAGAAAAATAGAGATCATTTCTCCAGGTAGAATTCTATTCCACTTGTTCTATGATAGAAAAGTACAGTGACTTCTTTAAAGACTTAAACTCCTACACAAGTAGAGTTCCCTGCAGCATTCCACTTCTGAACAAGGCAAGTTCACTGCCTCTTGCTGGGAACACTATTCTTGGCTAATATGCATAAAATGTTAAAGCTTAAGCCTTCCTTGAAACACCAAAAGCTTCTAGATTTCACTGTCATCAGAATATTCTATAAATACACATCAGTTGTGCCCAAGGCTGCAGGTAACACTGCCTCCACCAAGCTATGCCGAGGTTCTGGCTCTCTCCTAACCAGGGTCCTGCCCACATCAGAAGAACTGATAATCCCCCCACCAGATCCAGACTGCTTCTGACAACAGGAAAAGTACAAAGCAGAGTTTATTGCTGCAGCTACTTGGAGGACAACTGGGATCAGAGGAAAACAGCAAACTATTTTCCCTTCAAACAGCCATAGCCAGTCAGATCTTGATGGTGAATCAGGGCATCTTACCAGTTTGTTTGAATAAATTGATGCTTACTTCCAAACAACAACAAACCAACAACCACAAAGCAACACACTCAGGAGGGTTGTCCCAGTATTTCTCTACTACCAGCAGCTCAGGACTGTATGATGGCATCTTAGTAAAAATACTTCTCAGAGCCTGGCAACAAAACCTCACTAAAACTACTTCTGCCCACAGTTAGTTTGAACAAGTGTTTAAAAATCATCACATTCAGAGAAAACTTAATTGCACTGCTTAACTTCAAAGTTTTACAAATTTTCTACAAATCAACAAGTGATTAGCCTATTATTTTCCTCTCATGTTTAACTCTCAGAGGTAAAGGTATCTAGATGGGGCATACAACCAAAATCTGCAGTCACAATACATGAGGCAATCCCTTCCCCATCATTTCACGCAGCAACAACCAGTACAAAATGCACAAACTACAGCTGTCATGACTCAAACCAACAGGAATTTCTAAGATCTGTATGCACATAAACTTTGAACATGAAGAGCTGCATCAACAGAAAAACAGCAGAAGAATACCTAGAACACCTCAGGGAAAAGTAAGCAAGGCAAACTAGCTTTGTAAATCATTTACCCATGTTCTCACTAGTACTCCTTTTGTGACTCTGTCCTGGTTCGCTTTGCATGCTGTTAGAGGTTTTCTACTTTAGAATCACTTGCACACACACAGGCAACATACTAATCCACAGTTCAATACAGCAATTCCCTGAAATTTGGGCAAATGTTCTTGTGTGTCTTTCAGGGAGCCAAAGCACTCACTTGGAAGCAGGAAATAATTATCATTCAAAAAACTGGCAGTCAGAATGTCTTCTCACTCAAAAGCGGATTTATCCAAACAAACTAGAACTGAACAAGTTACAACCAAAAATTAATTTTAATATCTGCCAAAATAGCTTAAAATTGTATCAATTAAAAAACAACACATCTTTGTTGCTCACATGCTAATGTGGAAACTATCTTCTGCCAAGCTACAAGACAACTAAGGGAGCCAGTATGCAGAATACAAACAAAAAAAAGATAAACCCCAACTTCTCCTGTGTATTATTCCTACTACACATGCTTCTTACTGTTCACAAATCAAATGTGTGATAAACGTATCCTAAATATATATGTATGTAAATAAATGTGCAATGGCTTAAACACCAATTCTGAGTGGTGAAACAAAACATCAAAAATATTGAACTTAGAGAGCTGCAAAACCTACTTCTTATATCATTGTACAGATTAGGACAGGAGTTTAGCACAAAAGCATACACAAGATCAGATGTGTGAAAGGCCTCTGGCACTGGTGACATGTCATCCTTGGGCATCTATCACGGTGCATAACATTTTATACAAGGTGTAAAGCAACTGTAAATGAGATCTTAGTGAACTTTTTATTCAGAGTGTTTCCTCGGGCTGTTTTATACTACCAGTATTTCAGCTATTGCAGCTAAGCTCCAAGGCCTAGGCTGTCTATGCAGTTATGCTGCAGTACTGCAGCACCTGAAGTAGTCCTTCCAGCTCCCTGAACTATGCACTAAAGAATGGGTGAAAATCTTACAGTCAGAATGCTAAGATTCTGGTGGCATGTTACAGAACAAGAATACAGCTTCAGAAAATGCATTTTTATGAGGCTGGGGCATTCACATAAGTAAAGAATGCAGTTCTCAAACCTAGTTCTACCTTACTATCTTACTTCCAGTAATAGTTGTGCAATTATAAAGCAACTGAAGATGATGTGTGGAAGAGATTGAACTCACATAAACTCAAAGACTAATGTCTACCATCTACAAAACACAAAAACTCATCCATAAAACAGGGGCTTCTATCCACAAAGCCCTCACATACATGCAGTACCACCACCCCAATAAAAAAAAAAAAATTAAGCTACTTACTCTAATAGAAATAAGAGATACCCCACTTATCTGAGGGGCTCTAATTCCATTTGCAAGAGATGCATGTTAATAATCTATGAAAAAACAGACAATACACATCGCTCATGATGTGCTACTAACAGAAGAAATTAAGAGTTTCGTTATAGCATTACCCTAATCTTCAGCAATAGCTGAGCCCTAAGTCACAGGAAGATGAAGGATGTAAAAAAGCCATTTAAAAGAGTTCTTACACTGAAGCAAATATCTGTTGAGACTGCAATCAGTACCTTAGGTGAGAGATGAGGGGCTGACCCAGCATGACAACTTTATGTCTTTCAAATCATCCATGTTTTAATTTACAATACTATTAGTTGCTACCAGTGAGTATGAATATACAAACAAGGGCATAAAACATTTCTGTTGCCACAAAAGAGCACAGGAAGACTCACAAACTCTGTTATTATGAAAATTCAAACAGTTTATTTTAAAAAAAATTATCCTCATAAAATTTATTTTAACTACAGAAAATTAACCTTAATATAATACCTTTAGAAGTGGTCAACTTTCCAAGAGCTTGTCATCTAAGGGAAAATTTTCTCGGGTCCTTTCAATTCTGTTAAGAAAACAGGAAGCAAATTTCAGTAAGCCCTTTCAATAGAGCAAAACAGAGATAAAGATCTCTATTAAACTTGGCAACAAAGACAGAGCCCACAAAATAATCAGTTTCAGTAGTCACTTGCTACCAGTCTATCACTACACTGCTCACACTGGAAGATGGCTCATCATCCAATATTCACCAGGTATGCCTGAGCACATAGGCAGTACATGTGAAGCAAAAAAGAAAGTACTGACCATACCCACACCTCATTTAGAAAACTAAAAGCATAAACAAGAGAAAGGGACCGTTAAGATCCCTAAAGTAGAGGATTACTGAGAAGTTATTTGACAAAATAATCAAGAGTTAGGATGAGAGAGCTTATACAGCAGTGTAGAAAACACTATCACTCTTGGTAACCAGAACTACATGAAACAAGAGTTACATCTATTTCAATCTTGACCAAGAACCTTTAAACAAGAGGTTTATTCAGTTAAAATGCAGTTTTAAATTCAGAAAGCTGTCTTCGGGTTTTGCTGGACTAACAAAATCATCACTATCATTAATTAATCAAAATTTTAAAACATCTCATCTTGGTATTTTCACTTACAACTTGAACTTCATTCTTTCAGGTTATTCCCTAACGCTTCTAATTTTTTTTAAAAGACTCCAAAAACACACTACATTAGATGCTCCAAGCTCTAGTAATATTGCTATGGATGTACTATCATTTAGGTTTACCAGGTATCTTAACTTCTTCCATAATACATAATCCAGTTTTACTAAGCAGGAGTACATTTTCCATTTTTTTGTGCTACAAAAAGACTGTAAGACCTTTAAGCAAGACAAGCCAAGGAGAATGAGAATTATGCATCTCAGAAGTAAAACATTAATAATTATTTAATTGTAAAATAAGACAATAAATGATACGAGAAAAACACACAGCCCTGCTTGTGAAGAAAGCACCCAAATTAGCTATATAAACTATGCTGAATTTTATTTAGCATTTCCAACAGCTACCTGGAAAAAATAACCTTACATCTGAAAATCTTAACATCAATCTTCTCATCAAAAAACAAAACAAAACAAACCCACACCATCAAACCAAAACAGTCCTATACCATATATATGGAAATCCTGCAAATAAGAAAAGCTGGAGAGTACCATTCAGAAAAGCAATGAGTCACCAGAGCTGCTGACACATGCTTTGCTTACTGTGCAATAGTCCTCATCCCACCACTCTGCCATATACTTTGCAACATGCTAGAAAAAAAAAAATCAAGAGGAGGTACTTGCTTGAATCTCCTGACTGCAACAGTCAAGACTCTCTTTACCACAAAAAATCATTTCCTGACCTTGGCCATTAGTGTCAAAGATCTTTAGTTTGTTAGCACCAGATGGAAATTAATTGATCTTGTTGCTAAATATATTTGAAACACCTGAACTTCCTTCACTTGCAACCTTGAGTAGAAAAAGCAAAGAGAGAAGCAGAAAAGAGTATTTACTAAGTATTTCACACTCCATGATAAAGTTCCAACTCAGAAAATCAAACATATCATTCCTTTTTGCAATAGTGACAACCAGCATTTCACACAATGAAAAGAAAAGCATCTTTCAAATTAATCCATCATTTCACATCAGAAACCTCTTCTCTGCACCACAGAAACTGATGCTAGTATTTTGTAGTGAGATTTACAAATAAACAGCTTTTTGTTCATTTTGTGTTTGATCTGAAGCAACATTCCCAAAAGCTCAGAAACAGACATGAAAAAGGCAGAAAGAGCAGAAGACCAGACACAACTCTCCAACTGTTACTGAGCCATTAGTGTCAGATCACTGATCAAAATCTTCCAGCCAAATTTATCATCAGCATTCTTTTGATCAGTTTAGTTCCCCAATTCAGATCACTGCAGACTCAGAGATTAGTTCATTGAAATGAATGAGGGGGCAGCCTCTTCTCACTTGTGCCCTGTGATAGGACAAGGGGAAATGGATGGAAGCTGGAGCACAGGAAGTTCCACCTCAATATGAGAAGGAACTTTTTTACTGTAAGGGTCACAGAGCATTGGAACAGGCTCCCCAGAGAGGTTGTGGAGTCTCCTTCTCTGGAGATTTTTCAGACCAGCCTGGATGCATTCCTGGGTGACCTGTGCTAGATCAGAGTACAGTCTATGGTCCTGCTCTGGCAGGGCAGTGGACACAAAGATCTCCATGAAACAACTTGTCCTTGCTGCCATCTCTAAGCATCTGGAGGAAAGGAGGCTTATCACAAGTAGTCAGCATGGATTCCGTAAGGGGAAATCATGCTTGTCTAATCTGATAGCC
>JAOEGS010001190.1:0-10842 GCA_025447755.1 Corythornis vintsioides | reverse complement strand
GCAAGGTGTCAGTTGCTGTAGAGATCCAGCCATGGTTGCTACCAGACTGAGGGCTGCTGCTAGAAAAGCTGTGGGCATCCAGAGACCCCACACAGACATGTTGGCGTTCAGGCCTCTGGCTGCAGAGAGGGCCGGAGCCTGGCACTGGCAGGTAGTGGAGACAACCCCTGTGTCATGTAACCAGGGGAATGATCTACTCAGGCAGGTGGCTGACCTGCTAGGCCAAGTGTCTGAGCTGAAGGATGAAGTGAAGATGTTGAGTAGTATCAGGGAGTGTGAGAGGGAGATTCAGATTTGGTGGACCCAGTCCCTGAGAGAAAGCAAATGGGTTAAGGCCTCACATGAACCAGAGGATCCCTGCCCCTCATCACCAGGCAGTAGGTGACCTCAGAGAAGGGGGAGAAGGGAAACAGGTCCCTGCTCGTGGAAGCAGGCGAATCCCCTCCTGACCTCCCCACGTCCCCATTTACCCTTGCAGAACAGGTATGGGGCCCTGCAGGAGGAACTGGCTGTTGGAGAGGAGGATGATTCACCTGGGCCAGAAACTAACTCCATTTAACTGCACTGTTAATTATTATTCTTTGTTTTCTAGCGGTTAACCATCTTGAAAATGCATCAACATGACTTAGTAAATATAACACTTGAGATGAATTTGCAAATGAATCTTGGTATAAGACACATGTATTTTACCATCATAGTTTGTATGCCTGCTCCCTGCATAGTTATTTTCAACCTTCAGTTGATTAGCTGCTTTGTCTTGTGTGCAGAAATGGCCTGTTTAATGCAGTGGGAAGTCAAGTAGAAGCCAGCATTTGTTAATGGATGCTTAGAACAGGCACAGTCAGACATTTAAAATTATTCTAACTAAGCAGTAATTCTCATTTTTTTCTAAAGATAGAGAGGTAACAACCCAATTACCTAGTTTCCTCACAGACTATAATGAGTACAGTTAACATAAAATGGGTCTATAAACGTAATGGGCAATTTCATGTTCTGTGGACATTGGGAGCTCTAGTAAAAATGTGGCAAACTGTGTTCGAGTCTATATAGTGACTTGCTTCCATTGGATGCTTCCTTGACAAAATACATTAATGTAAGATAGCAATATAATCTTACAAGATTGTACAAGGAGCTTTTAAATTATTGGCTCAGAGTTAGCAGTAGAGTTGAAAGTTCCTTCAAGAAAAAAAGCTTATTTTTCAATCTGGATTAGACATAGGGTTTTTCTTCTACATGGTATTATGACTATAAATTCAAACTTGTATGTCAGGATGTGTCTAGTATCAGGCCAATTTTGTATGTGCAGCCTCGTAAGAGTCGTTAGATCAGTTCTTCTCAATGGAGAATTTACACATAGGTGACAGAGATTTTAAAAATCCCAGCATGTTAATACCCCAGTGAAAGAGGAGGGGCGTGCTGGGGTAGAAATCAGCCACACTGCCCCATTTGCTCAGTTAGCATTGTAAGGAGAAATCCAAAGTACACTTTCTCCTCCCTGATTTGTTTATGATAGGAAATGTTCTTTGTGACTGTATTTTTATACAGTGCAGTATAGAATACTGAGAAAGACATAGATAAGTTGCAGTGACCTGAAGTGGTGAAAATTAACATCTGTGAGAAATAGATGAAATACAGAAAGAAATATGGTCTTTCAGTTTCCTAAGTATGCAATATTGGATCTTCATATTTGTCTTGGGTTAAAAATTGAATTCCAGGTTAAACCCAAAGAATTCTAATCCCATGGGTGTTCTAACTTATTCAAGGAATAGCATTTAAAAGCAAGTGTTTAAAAAGAAAAAAAAAAAAAATTGTTTCTTAACTCAATGTGAACCCTACATTGAGGGGAGAAATTCACAGAGCAGTCAGTCTATTGCTGGCCTCCATCAAAGTGAGCTGTACTCTTCTAAAATAGACATTCTTATGCAGTAGAAGTGTACTCAGGTCTTTTGTTCAGACAGGGTCACTGAAAAGGTAGGTCAGACTTTTAAATAAATCTCTGTAGAGACTGTATTCATATCTTATCCAGTAAATCAGTGTGTCTTCACTAGTAGCTAAAGAATAAAGATCTTAAAGTGAAAAGTAAAAAGTGTACAATGCTTTGGGACTGACAAATTACAAATAAAGCAAAGAGCAAAGCTGTTTCTCAAGAAGTTTCAGGTGTAAAAAAATTAGACACATGGGGAAGTTTGGAAGCTGGCTGCAAGTCCAGGTAAGTAAAGTTTATTTCTGTTGCAAGCCAATACTTTTCTCTTCTTTTAGTTTTTGGTTTCTTAGCACATGTTTTCACCATTTATTGGGGGTAAAACACTTATACTCTGTAATCAGAGTTGAAATAATTTGAAATAATGTTGAAATGTGTTGAAATAATGTCACAGGTCTGTGCTATATCAGTGCTATTTTCCACTTGCCTTCTCTTAAAACAAATTATAACTAAATTATAGAAAAATTATAATTAAATTATAACTAAAAAAACTAAAGATATATTAAAGAGGGGGAAAAAGTTACTAAACCTATATACAACTTTAACTTCCAAGTGAAAATGGGAATATTATGTTAAGGAGATAGTGCTTGGGAGAGATGTTTCAGTGTTGCAATGGTAAGAACAGTAATGTTTTGTGTTCATATAACTTTCTTAGGTCAGAGTTTTTCTGTATAATCATTCTCATGGATTTTGAGTTGCATATGAGTTATGTCTCAAGATCTGCAGGATAAGGCCTGTCAAACTGCTGTACCTGTCTACAGTCCTCATGTGTGCTGTGCAACAGCTGGCATTTGGAGTGTGGACCTCCTGTGACCACCATTAGCCAGCCATTGAAAGGCCTACATCAATCTAATCTTGGCCTTTGCCTAGCAAACATTTCCAGCAGTGTTCTTACAGAACAGACTTCTGAGCATGCTTCATTAAAAAAAATCATAAACTCCAACACAATGCCATTAACTGACTAAATAGGATCCATGAGAGGAAAATAATTCTACTCCAACAAGGACATTAAAATCAGTGTTCTATGGGCTGTATACAGTTTGCATTTCAGTAAAACATGCATATTTCATTAATTATATTTTTTTTCAGAATTATAGCATGTGATTACTCTTTTTAGTGTCAATATTTGCAGTTACTGCTATTTGTATTAAGTTGCTTTGCAGCTTGTCCAGCTCTGTGGAACACAGACAACTGCATGTTGCTGACTATTTTATATTCAAATTGTTTCTCAAAAGGCATAATTATTTATAAAACACAGTATGAAAACCCTTGTTCTGGTAAATTTTACCCAACAATGCAGTATAAATTGACTGTGGGAGAATTAAGTTTGTGGTGGGAGGGAAATGTAACCTGAAAATGTACAGCTGTAGTAGAAAAAGGTGCTTGGTAACTATGAAGACCTACCTCTTTCATCAAGAACTGGAATAACAAAGACAACAGAAGGAAACTAAGGAATGAAAGATGGTTCACAACTTGTATACTGAAGTTCACATTCAGAGGCTTAAAGGTATTACCAGCTCAGGGTGAAAAAAAAAAAAGGTAAAAAGTCAGGTTTTTCTGTCATTAAATAACTTAGATTTCCATCTGTATTTTCCTATTTTATCTTTTCATGCTCTGCCTTCCTCTCTCTATACTGCAGACAACTCTGCTAGTTTTTCATTTTAAAGCTGTGTTGCTTAGAAGTACTGAATCATAAATCACAATGGTGTGTTTCATTCAGTTTGCAAAATGAAAGAGTATACGCCACTGCTGTATTGGATGATAAGTTAGGTTGCCAGAAATGTTCTGGCTTAAGACCTTGAAATACATTCCCTCTCCACAGGCATTTATGTCATGAAAATTCAATTCTTTGAGTACTCATGGAAAGTAAATGCAAGAAGTGCCCTGGTTTGACTAAAGCAAATTCACTGAAAAATCAAAGAATCAGATTGCTTGGAATAGAGCTTTAAGATTACCAAGTACAACTGTCAGCCCAGCACTGCCAGGTTCTGTTTTCCCCTTGTTGCTTCAGCCCTGAAGTGCAAGGCTTACAAAGTGGCTTGAAAACTTCTGCTAGTTTTTCCTTCTTTTCCTCTTCCCAAGGGAATAAAAGCTGTCCAGAGCAGTGGGCAGTGCTGGGTTAACAGACTCAATTATCTTGAACATTTTTTTTTCCAACCTAATTGAGTCTATGATTCTATGATTTGGTATTTGTTATAGTTGTGTATTCAGTCTGAAAGTAGATGAACTTCTGAGGGCAAAGCATTTGTTTTGGGACATGACTCATGGTGACATTTTTGCTTCCTCTTCTTGTTACCAAAAATAAAAGGAATTAGTAAGCTAGTAATGTTTGCACCTATGTCAAGGAAGCTGTATTGCTTTCATGGGATTGTGCATGTGTAACTACTTAAAACCAGGGGTGGGAGGACTAGAAGAGGATGGAAAGGCACTCCATTGATCAAGGTTAAATTAGTATCAGAAGGCTAACTGAGAGCAGAACTCTGAATTAACATTTTCTGGGTTTACATTTCTTTTTAAAGTGCCTTCTGTGCTCTTGCAAATAGATTGAGACACACTGAGGATGTGTCCGTGCACCCCATGTTCCCCACAGGGCAGCAACTATGGGAGATTTTACTTCACTGATATCGGGGCTACTCTGAAACCATTCAATCCTCTTTTGGCTCATTTTATTTAATACTGACTATACAGTGATTATCTCATTTCTTAGGGAAATGTGTGAGAATTCTCAAAGGGAGAGGATGGTCCACAGAGCATCAGAGAAACAAAAAGCCAAAAGACTTGGATGCATCTGACTTTCCTTGTGACATATATTGCAGCATATAGTCTGTTGTATCCACCTCATCCCCACTTTTTAGTTTTCCCTTGTATGGAAAGTTGTGCCTCACCAAGGCTCTTAAATCATAATAATAAAGCAGGAAGGACTTAAACCACATCCATTGGTATATACCAAAACAATGTGGATTGTGTGTTGCTGTAATTTGCTGTAATATAATTAGTTCTGCTACTGTAGGAGTGAAAATAGTTGATTTCAAATTTAGAAAGTATTTTGTGAGGGGGGAGGAGATGTTTAAACTATTTTGTTTGTTTTTTTCAGAACTTACCAAATCTTTCTTCTCTTCATTTGGTGTTAACAAACATTGAATTGCACTTTCTGTTATAAGAATCCTATGATTTGTAATCAATAGAGAGATGAAGAAAATAAGTCTTAATTTAGAATCTATAGAGGTTATTCCAAACCCAAGAATAGTGTCAGACAAAGGTGTCTAAGTACTGGCAGAAAACACTCTGAAAACAACTCAAACACAGCATTTTGAGTGGAAAACTCAGACTGCACCATTGCCTAAACTAAAGATGTCAGTTTAGGGAGGAGCTCTGAAGAGAGTTCTGAAGCTGAAAGTGAAAAGCCTGAATGTGATGTGAAACAAGGACTGGCAAAACCAGGTGTGAAGGGCAGTAAGGTGACAGCTGTATTCCCAAAAAAACCATAAATCACACAGGATAACAAGCAGGAAAAGGGGAAATGTCAAAAGTATGTACTGTGGTTTCAGGATCAGAGAGAGAGGCAAAATGGATTTAGGGAATAACATGAAGGTAAAGCAGAAAGGACTTAGCAATAGTTTAGCTAAGGGAGAGGCAGGTGATGGAAGAAAAGTTTGAAAGGAGGGGAAGAGATCTAATAAACCTGAAACATTTTTTGTTAGTTAGTTGGAGATGACAAGACACACCTTTGATTCTACTGCTACAAATGGGAGCTGGGGGTACAGCCAGCAGATACTGAGAATAGGTGATGTCATTTAGATGAAGAGACCAAGTGCACCAAAAAAGCTGCCCTTGAGACTGCAGGAAAAGGAAATCTGTCTTCTATCACCTTATTCAGTGAGAGGAAGAGGAGTTATTACTTTTCCTTTCTTCTTTGGCATTATATAGATGGATAGGTGCAATCATAAAGATTCTAAAAATATTAAGGTAAGACTTAGACTTTGTCATTGTCTTTCTGGTCGCATGGATAAGACAAATTTCAGAGAAGTATGCTATAGATTCAAAAGGTTTAGAACTAGTGGAGCTACAGGAATTACTTTGCTATTGAATGGACTGAAAAAGTTTTGGAGAAAGGTTCACTGGAACAGGTTTGGTAGTGAAGATGAGAAACTGAAAATCAGAGAAGAGACAGTGTGGCAAGTGGTGTGGGCTGACTACTTGATGTGAAATTCAGGATAAGCTCAGTATTTCTGAGCACTGCGAACTGAGTTCTAATGCCAAAAATATGAAGCAAAACTAAATTTCCTCTTTCAGAGAGGATGAAAAGTGACTCTTGTGGCTGCTTTGACTTGACTGAGAGTAAGTCTGCATCCCTTGTAGACAAGAAGTCAGACACAGTGCCATGGCAACTACTATGAGACTTACCAAGTCTGTCTCTTCTTGCCTTCTCTTGTTATGCTTTTTCCATACTGTTATTTCTTTTTCTTTCCTACCCCCCCTCCCACCCCTCCCAATAGGTGCTTGCATTGCTAGTAAGTGAACAAAATGAGGAAAGCTGTGATATAAATTGGTAGACAAAGGTAAGAACACACACAGGGATTATATCACACATGTTAAAGACACCAACAGCAAAGTTGACTGCTTTTAATGGGCAGATGAAAAGCCATGTTTCTGTTTTGAGTAAATATTTTACTGTCTAGAAGCACAGCAGTAAGAATTAATATTACAGATTGATTTAAGGATACAGGTGAGGAAGCACTTATCCTTTTGCTTCATGTTGGCAGCTTCATACGATACAGTCTGTTACTTTTCAAAGGCTCCAGTGGAGTCCAAGAAACTTACAAGCAAAAAGGAGTTTTTCATTTTGATTGCTCAAACTTTTTTGTGCCTAAGGCCTTGACTACTTCAGGGGCTTCATATCTGTGTTTGTGCCACCACCTCATAGGTGCATCATTCATAATTCATTGAAGAAACCTGAATGACTTCAGTGAAGGAACACAGCCTGATCCAAGAGCTCAGATGTCAGACAACCTACTACAGGCCTTATTTACTATGGTAAATTATTTTCAGTTTTTTAGAAGGTGAACCTTATTTTCAGCCTTAAATCTTGAGCTTCCAGCTGTTGAATTGATTGTGGACTGCTATATAAGACTGTAGCCCTTCAGAGTAAAAATTTATCCAAGAATGGTTGGTAATTATCTTTTAACACAGTTGTATGAAGAATCAAGTAAAAGTTTTTAAAACTGCTTATTCTAAGTTTAATTTATTAAATTTAACTGAAGTAAGCACTGTATGTTTAGCAGTGAACACATTTTTATTCTTTTCCCTCAATTTTTGTGCTTGATTTCCTTCATTTTTTTAAGGGAAGGAATTTATTTTTTTTTCTGGAAGAGATTAATAGTTCAAGACAATTTTTTTTTTCTTTTACAGTTTTACTGATTGCAAATATACAGACTGTAAATATTACCTATTTTTTGGTGCAAAGAATATTCATGTATTATGATTACATGAAGTAATCATGAAGTAGAATGGCTGTGCAATTTGAACATGTGAACATCTACCTGTCCATTACTTTCAATGTGCTTAAAGTGTTACAGTACATCTTCATGAACTGATGCAAGAATAAATCCTTTTATGATGGAATAACTGCAGTCCACAGTACCAAACTGTGAGCTGATTTTACCAATTTTGGAAAGAAAATACTCAGTACAGAAGTTCTGAAAGCAGCTTTGCAGTTCAAAAGCACTTTGGTAAACCTGGACACAAAATTAGCGGTAACAGATTTCAGGGAGAATTTACATTTTGCACAGCTGAGCAATCAGCCAGACCCCACTGGTTTAATATGCACAATCTCCTCTATGGCTTAATGAGATCTTGAGCTCTTGGCTCTAAAGATTGTTAGTACACTGGTGAATAGCCCTGCAGACTTCAGGCATACAATGAAAATGCTTCCTCTTCAAATTCTTCCTATAGAAGTGAGAGGGATTAGACCAGTGGTCTCCACTGAATTCAATGTAACCAAAATGCTCTGTGTAACTTGGTCCTGCATCTTTGGAGTTAAGTAGTAGGCAAATATACAGTATTTCCCCAAGTTTGGCTCAGGTATGATTTAAGTATAAGTGTGTGATATTAGTTATCTCAATCTGTATCCTAGAGAGATTTATTTCATACTGCCATACTGCCACAAATTCTGATTTATCTGGTTTCAAACTGAGTCTCTAATTATATGATTCTAAGAACAAGATTCTGTTTCTCAGCTCTAAGAAGTAGAGGTGAGAAGGCTGTTTACTACTACACATACAAGGAAACAGGTGCCATTATGCATATGTGCTGACTCTGTTCTGCTCAACTCTGCCCTTCATTCCTTACTTTTTTCTGTCCCACATGGTTGTGGAGAAGTAGAAATTAGCCCAGTCTGTCACCAGTGCTGGAGTCAAGCTACAGAATTTTCTCAAGAAGAACAAAAAGCAAGAATTATATTCTGTTTACCTGAGCAGCTACATTGTCTAGACCTTATTAAATCCTTAATTATAGCAATTTATCAAATACAATTTAAAATACATACCTTTTCTCAAATGCCATATCATTGGCATTCCTTATTTTGTCTGTCTTTATGGAAAAGTAGAAAGCTTTCTTGAAAAATCAGTCTTTCCACTCATCTCCAGAAGATGAAAGCAGCTTGAAATACATGCTTTCTTGTCTTTCATGTAGATTGAAAAGTATCATAATGCACAAAAAATGGGTTTCTCTGATTAGTTTCTTAATCTGTAATTTCTCCCCAAAAGTGATTATTGTACATGCAGTCCCATCTCAACAGAGACTGTTTCAACCAGAAACATTTCTCAGGCAGAAATATACCCCCTCTATTTAGTAAAGTTTTTATAGCTTTACTTTGGAAATTCTGAGGAAGAATGAGAAAGGAGTTAATTGTTTAGTGATGAAATCCAGCTTCCCTGGTAAGTCAACTTTTTTTCATTAAAACAAAACAAACACCTCAAAACCCCATTTTGGATTGAATCTAGAATAAAAACACTTCTGATATCTCTGAAATATCATCTTTATTTCCAGTGTAGCCTATTGAGAACACATTGAGATGTAGTCTGATAAACTGGTGGCAATGGCTCAGAAATGCTCATAATTGCATAATCATAAAGGCTGGAAATCCAGAAATCAAGCCTGTAATGGAAACTGATATGGAATGTGAGGTATGTAATTTTTGCTGTGCTTTCCAAGATTATTTTTTTTTTTTTAGTAGCTACCATCTGGAATTAAAAACATTAATAAAGAGATTACAAGATTAGGAGGATAAAAATCTACAGCAGTTCCTGGAGATATTATAGCAAAGATCCTTTTGTATACCCAAGGAGATAGCCCCATACCATGTGTAAAATATTCTTCAATATATATATATTTTCTTATTTTGATTTAATGGATGTTCATTTTATGTGTATAATGTATTTCTTATGAGGAAAAAAGAGTTCTTCAGAGCCTTTAAAATGGATGAAGTGGGAAGGTGAGTGCATAATTCATGTACTAGTCTCAACCCACCCTCCTGCACAAAAGGGAAGCTCAAAAGGGGGGAAAAAAAATCCCTACACTTGTACAGTTTAAAAGAAGGGGCTGTAATGTTAAAAAATGAAGAAATAGAACTTCTGTTCCACTACTTGAGCTCTGAAGTGTGAAGTATAAAGGAACAACATGCTGAAGTGCACAAGAAACTTTTGGCCAGAGACTTTTGTGGGAGACTGGAGCAGGCTGCCAAGCAGAAGTTTCAAAAGAAGTATCACTGTATGAGATGCTGAGGAACAGGGAATTACTATTATACAAGCCTTCTAGTTCGTGGCTGAAAAGGCAGATTTACTGTAGAAACTGATATTCTGAGCTAATGTAAATCCTTAGTACATATGACAAAAGTATCACTGTGAAGTGGAAAAAGGCATTCAGTGTAAGAGCTCTGGCAAGATGAACCCAAGAGAGGCAGCTAGCTGCTCCACGTGTCTGTGGGGTGACTCACATGAAGTGTAGGTGAGTCATTGTTTTACTGACAAAAAGACACACAAAGTGGAATATGCAGATCCAACTTCTTAAGGACAGGGAAGGAGGCAAATGATGCTGGTCCAATACATGTTTTTTCTTCTCTCCACCTGATGCACATAACATCAGCTCCTCAGATGCTATGGGATGTAGTCATTGGGTAGGTACCAAACTATGCTAGGTGTGATATCCCACTGCTTTGAAATGCAGACTTTGTGGGGAAGAGCAAAAAGAGATCTTGCCAGGGTGCTCGGTGGATTTAATTCAGCCTCAAATACTTGTTTCTTCCATCTTAATAAGGAAGAAAAAAGGCAAAATGAATGGAGAGTCCTTGCTTTAGTAAAGAAATTCTTGCTCAGTCCTGGAATGGGCAAAATTGATACAAATCTTGGTTTGATTAACATGTAAGTAATTTATAGTTATTTATCTGTATTTTCACTAGTCCTTTTGTCCTAAACATCAATTTGCTGTCCAAAAATGAAGCAGTGATCAGCTGCTTTTATTTTCTGAGGGAAGAGTTCTGCAGGTGCTGAATTGCACTCAGAACAGTGGAGAATGAACACTGTGATTTACAAGGAGGCTTTAGGTCAATACCCTGCTGAGGAAGAGAAGGAACAAGTTCTGATCAGAGAAAGATAACTGCTTCTACCTGAAAGTTAAACAGGTGACCTTGAAGAGAGACTGCACAGGGATCACAGGTTCAATCAACTCCAGAGATGTGGTAATCACTGGATGGGTCATTTGGCTAAGTAGTCTAGAGGTACCAATTACTATTCATTCATAGATTCATAGATTCATAGATATTAGGGGTTGGAAGGGACCTAGAAGATCATCTAGTCCAACCCCCC
>JAOEGS010001189.1:0-21998 GCA_025447755.1 Corythornis vintsioides | reverse complement strand
GTGCCCCTGCTCTGGCAGGGGGGTTGGACTAGATGATCTTCTAGCTCCCTTCCAACCCCTGACATTCTTGTGATTCTGTGATACTGCCTTTTGTAGTTCATAGAGGGTTTGGTTTTTTCCTATATGTACTTACTAGATGACTTAATACTGGCAAAGTCTCCTGTTACTGTGCTGTTGCTAGAATGGTTAGCATTGTTTACACCGAATTTCTTAAACTAATTTGGCTGATAAAATTGTGAGTGGTTGGGTTTTTTGTAGTTGTTGGGGTTGTTTTTTTTGTTGGGTGGGTTTTTTTGTTATTTTTTCTTTTATTTTAAAAATTGGGCTCTCTATGTTGTAGATGCACCATAATACTTAATATAAAATGAACAGCTTCCTGTTACTCTGGAAGCTTTGGTTTTGTCAAGAGCTGAAGTGGGACTACTTAGACACACAAGAGTCCTCTTGAGATACATGTATTTTATGTGTATGTGTGAAACCAAATTAAAAAAGGGAGAAGTTGATTTTATATTTCCCATTGTATAGTTAAATCTTTTTTCATAATGTTCTATAATAAATCAATCTGATTACTTCATTGCTACCAGGTAAATAATGTAGACTTCACAAATATCATCAGAGAAGAAGCTGTCCTTTTTTTACTTGATCTTCCTAAAGGCGAAGAAGTAACTATCTTGGCACAGAAGAAGAAAGATGGTAAATATTTGTATATTGGGAGCAATGTAGTAGACTGCTTGTAACTTGTAAAAAGTATAGTGAATGGTGGCTTGCTTATGGCTGGCAGGAGATTGGTACCTTGTGAAGACTAAGTTTTCCTGGCTTTGGGAAAGGTTACTACTACAAATGGACTGGAAATTGATTTTGTAACAGTACAGCACCAGTGTTCCCCCTCAGCAAACCAACCAAACTCCCAAAGCTACCACCCCCAAAAAAATCTCAAAGAAAAAAAAGCAGAACTAACAACCGAGCCCCTCCTCACTAGCATCTGACAACAGTATTGGCTTTGGACCTTGGGCTACAGTCTGCTGTAGTTAGAGTGTTCAAGATGAGTGATTGCACCCTTGTGTGTTCACACCCAAACTTCTCTCCCAGCGAGATGTGTTCCTTGCAGGGAAACTGAATGAAGCTTGCACTAGCACCAAACTCCTGACCATGAAAGTTGAATTTATGTTGGTAGTTTGCTCTTAATAGTTATTCTGCTTAAAATAGAGCAGCTCTGAGACATTAAGGCCTCCTGAAGTCAGATTGTGTGTTTGAAACAGGGAGAATTAAGGTGAGGTGACATCACTTGAACTTAATTAACACTTTATATTTTGGGGTTTCTCTCTTTTTTTTCAGTTTATCGTCGCATTGTTGAGTCTGATGTAGGAGATTCTTTCTATATCAGAACTCATTTTGAATATGAAAAGGAATCTCCTTATGGACTAAGTTTCAACAAAGGTGAAGTGTTCCGGGTGGTGGACACTCTGTATAATGGCAAGCTGGGCTCGTGGCTGGCAATTCGAATTGGCAAGAACCATAAAGAAGTTGAAAGAGGTATCATACCCAACAAAAACAGGTACGACCTTCAGGTACTTGAATTGCAGCTTGAATTTGAAGTACAAAGAATGGTTGGACTTGTGTGCAGGACACTAGTTCATACAACTGATTCTGTCAAAGTGACCAAGTTTGAAATTGAAGTTAAATATCTGATGGATCAGTTTGATTTTGGCTCTTGTACACCCATGAAAAACTTTTCAAAACACAAGAGACAAGGTCATATAAAGCCTTAAAAAATTGCTGGCACCCTCAGTAGTTCAATCTTGTGCTTTCTAACCAGAACAATGAGAGCTCTGTGCAGCATGGTAGTGGTTTGGGGTTTTTTTTTTCAGTAGAAGCTTGTTAGTCCAGCATTATTGCAGAATGTTGCTAACTGCTGGGTGTTGTGATCTCAGAGCTGAACAGCTAGCTAGTGTGCAGTACACACTCCCAAAGACAGCAGGAGGAGACCGAGCAGACTTCTGGAGATTCCGAGGCTTGCGGAGCTCGAAGAGGAACCTCCGGAAAAGCAGAGAAGATCTTTCTGCACAACCTGTTCAGACAAAGTTTCCTGCCTATGAAAGAGTTGTTCTTCGAGAAGGTCTGGCTTTGCTCTTACTGCTGCAGCTGCTTCCATTAGCCTCTGTCTTTATCTTGCCTTTGTTTTAAGCAATCAATACATTTTGGACTCTCTTTTTTTTATCTCGCTTCAATTCTAGCTGGATTTCTCAGACCTGTAACCATCTTTGGTCCAATAGCTGATGTTGCACGGGAGAAACTTGCTAGAGAAGAACCAGATATCTTTCAAATTGCAAGTAAGTGATGTCAGGGGTTTGTATGCAGTTATGGAGTAGTCAACTATTTTTTCTTAATTCTAGATTGATTGTTTCTGTATCATTACTTTAGCTGTTACCGTGTTTAACATGATCTTGGCAATGTAATGGAACAGATTAAATGTAAAATCTTTTGCTGTTTGCTGATAATTTTCTAACTCTCAAAGTAAAGAGTTCTATTTATAGTCTTCTCAAATTCCATCTTAATTCAGTACTGAATTCTCCTTTTTCCAATGGCTTTTATAAAGATGTAGTGATTTTTATGTCCAAAGTGATGTCTAGATTTTTATATATTTGAACCAGGAGGAGAGTCTTCAAACTTAATGGAGAAGTTGAGCTAGGAAATGGTTTATTTTATCTTAATGAGGGAATGTAGAATACATTGTAAACTTATAACAGACTTTTGCTGTGTCCTCTTTACCAGAAAGTGAACCTAGAGATGCTGGTACTGACCAACGTAGTTCTGGCATTATTCGTCTTCACACTATAAAACAGATCATTGATAGAGTAAGTTTCTTACTGTCATTTCACTTAAGAAAAACTGCTCGTGAGTAAAGTATTGGGTGTGTTAAATGTGGAAGCATAACTCAAGAGTAGGTTTGCTTTAAAGTTTTTTTGTCACTTTTCTGTTCATTAATGAAGCCACTGCCCCTTTCCTTCTCCATATTAATGACTATAGCCTGGAAGTAACTCTAGGCTTTGTTCCAGGGAGCCTTGTCCTTCTTCTTGGAGCTATTTTCTCTTTCATGAAAAGCCCTGGTGTAACCTTACAGCTAGAAATTTTATTTATGGAGTTGTTAGTCTTCCCCTGCCTCCCCAGACCAATTTCCAAGTTAGGAACTTTTTTGTTTGTGTGTGCAAGGCTTAGGGGGAGATTCCTTCCATCTCATTCCTTAATATCCTTTAAATTTCTGATATTAGTTGATGATGCAAGGCTCTGCTCCTCAGCTTTTTATTGCCTTATTGAAAAAAGTTTGTTTTGCAGTTTAACTGCAAGCCTTTCAGATGCCCAGGTAGCAGAGGGAACACTGTGTTCTTGATATGCACTGGATTAAAGCTGTCCAAGCTCTTGCATACGGAGTGATGTGGTGGTTGGTTGGTGTGTTTGTCTAGGGTTGGTTTTTTTCTTGGTGTGTGTGTGTGTGTGTTTATCTTGTGTCTTTTCTGTGTATGTTTTGTGTTATTTTGGGGTTTGGTTGGTGGTGGTATTGTTGTTCATTGGGTTTTAGTTTGGTTGTTTTGTTTAGAAAGGGAGATGGAGGTGTGTACAAAGACTAGGTCTTGTGTTTCAGCCTTACCTTTGTTCCTGTTAGCAGAACACTAATAGGAAGCTGCTTTATGCTTTGAGGAGAGGAGTTTTGGTTTGAGTTGTGGTTTTTTTTTTTTTTAAGTTAAGCAGTCCATTCTGCAGTTCAAAATGTATATACCTGTGTAGCCTGCTATTGGAATTGGTTTGGTTTCTATTAAGCAAATAGGAGGGAAAAAAATGTAAATCAATAATTGGAAACAATGATCTCTGTAAAGGGAATACAAACCAATCTTGTGGACAATGCTAGAAAACTCAACAACGTAGTATATAGGTGATTCACCTTCTTGCTTCTTTTTTTATCCCCCCAGGACAAACATGCTTTATTAGATGTCACTCCTAATGCAGTGGACCGACTGAATTATGCCCAGTGGTATCCTATTGTAGTGTTCCTAAACCCTGACTCTAAGCAGGGTGTGAAGACAATGAGAATGAGGCTGTGCCCAGAGTCCAGGAAAAGTGCCAGAAAGCTGTACGAGAGAGCTCACAAGCTACGCAAAAACAATCACCATCTCTTCACCAGTAAGTCACTAGGTACATGGGCCAGTATTGCTGAGAGGGAGGGGGAGGTGGGATGAGAGGAACTTCTTCCTCCAGGCTTTTCTGCAAATGGAGCAAGGCAAGCAGCTGACTTGCCCAGGCTGCTCTGTTCAGTAACCAGTAGTTGAGTGGTATGTGTGTTGTTTACACGACTGCATGAAGGTGAAGCAACCTGAAATAGCAAAAGGACATTTCTGTCCACATCAGGTTGCTTTGAATACTACTACATATACTGCTGCCTAATCTTACTGTTCTAACCTGCCAGTGTATATTGCTTTTACTACTGGTGGTATAGGTCCATCTTCTAGTTCTGCAGAAATCATAAATCAAACTCGTGCTCTCCTTCTAGCTACCATTAACTTGAATTCCATGAATGAAGGCTGGTATGGAGCACTGAAGGAAGCAATTCAGCAGCAGCAGAACCAGCTAGTGTGGGTCTCAGAAGGAAAGGTAAGAAATCATCTGTTTGGGGGCAAATGACTGTTTTGATCATGGGGTTTTTTTCTACTTTCAATCATACTGCTGTAGATTGTTGCTTTGAAGACTTGGTGGGGATTGGATGCTTTTTCATGAAAGCTTTTCTGAGTGTTCTGCTGCATTGGTACTAGGGAGTGGGACTGCCTGATAATGAACCTAGTGCAATGTTCATGGTCTTCCTGACTTCTGAGAATTGTGTTTTCACACTTGTGAGAATACAGACAAAATGAAAGTTCTCTGTTCCCCACTGAAACTCCACTTGCTATCTCAAGCTGCATGTTACACTATGCACATTAATTAGATCCATACTCCTGAAGAACCAATGTCAAGTGAACTGCCAGCTACAAGTAAGCAAATTATAAGTTGGCTATTGCTATGTGTTTCTTAAAGTTTGGATAGTCTACTTCAGTTGAATTGAGCTCCTTTCACCTCCTGTCTACTCTTAACAATTCCAGTGTTGTCATATCACTTCAAAAGCACAGTTTTGGGTTTTTCCAGACACTGATTTGCATGACCACTACACACTATCTCCTCCCCTACACTTACTCATCTGACCCCTTTGTAAAATGAATCAAAGGTGTAAGCTTAACAACTTCAGCAGCTGAAACCTGGTTTCTCCTGCCTGTGCTCTTCAGAGTGGTTGAACTTTTTAAACTAACAGACTTCCTGTTAGGGTTGAGAACAAAATAGATGCATCCCATTTCTTCTGGTCTTAATTATTCACACCAAAAATTTCATAGATTCTCATTGCAATAAGAAGGTAATTCTTTTTAAAGGTATTGAAAGAAACCCTGATTTTGTTTGACACAGGCAGATGGTGCTACAAGTGATGACCTGGATTTACACGATGACCGCCTTTCTTACCTCTCAGCTCCTGGCAGTGAATATTCCATGTACAGCACAGACAGCAGACACACATCTGATTATGAAGACACAGATACAGAGGGGGGTGCTTATACTGACCAAGAACTGGATGAAACACTGAATGATGAGGTTGGAACTCCTCCTGAATCTGCTATTACACGCTCCTCTGAACCAGTTAGAGAGGATTCTTCTGGAATGCATCATGAAACTCAAACTTATCCTACTTATGCATCACAAGCTCAGCCACAGCCAAATCTCAGAATAGATTCTTCAGGATTTAAAACTACTACTACTCAGCCGGTAAGAAAGTCATCTTAGACCCTGATCACTGTATGTGTACTTCAGGGTGCAAGTTCTCTTGAACAAGAAATCTGCAGTTGTAGTCTGCTTACCAGTATTGTGAGTGCCTAGGAGAATCTGTCAATAGCAGCAGGAATAAGCTAGAATGAACTGGAGAATTAGCTTGGCCTGTTACAGTGATTCATCTAACAGGAGGGGGATTGAGGTACCATTCTACTTCAGTTAAATGTTTTGCTTTTTTTTTAACCTTCAGTGTGATATATTTCTGGAAGTGTTAGTGCATGATACTCAGTACATTTCATTCTACACCTAGCTGCATTGATCAA
The DNA here is from genome assembly GCA_025447755.1 of Corythornis vintsioides. Taxonomy (NCBI): domain Eukaryota; kingdom Metazoa; phylum Chordata; class Aves; order Coraciiformes; family Alcedinidae; genus Corythornis; species Corythornis vintsioides. Next base: position 15,837 of record JAOEGS010001189.1, on the reverse strand, counting down.
AGCATCATTTAAATTATTTGAATGTAAATCAAAAAAAAAAAATCATACAGTGATTCAATAGCAGTCTATTTAAAATATTTTAAACACTTCACAGAAAGCAGAAGCCTCACCTGCAGTCCCCTACCTTTCCCCGTCGCCTGAAACAAACCCTGCAACCTCATCAACTTCTGCAGTAAATGCTAATGTAAACCTAACTCATGTCAGACTGGAGGAGCCTACAGCTGCTCCTTACAACTCTTACCAACCACAAGCGGGCCCCTTAAGAACATCAAGTACTGAGGGAGCTCATATAGTCCTAAGAGATCAAGAGCCAGCATCCTTATCGCCGCATATAGACCCAGCAAAGGTACCTGTGCCACACTGTTGTGCTGATTTCCTGCTCTATATCAAGCTAGCACATGATCTTTTGGTTTTGCCCTCATTTGGAGAATTCCCTGTTTTGGTTTTTTTTTTTACCTCCCTCCCCTGAAGAGATCATGCAGGTTACAAAAAGAGTGCATTGAATTGCTAAGCATCAGCTGATATTTTGTGTGCATGGCTTTGAACTATATACTTTTTGCTTCTCAGAAAAAAAAATATTTTTTTTTTAAAGGCTGCATTCTATATTTGATTTCACTTTGACTTTTTTTTTTTAATCTCATCAGTGTTCTGCTCTTTATTAATGAGGCTTTGAGAAAAATCTGTTACTTCCCTCAAATGACACTAGATCTTTGTATAGATTAAATCAATGTCCCATCTTCGATCATGAAGATGAATCTACTCGGTTGGGTGACTTCCAGCAATGCTACAACTAACTTAGATATGTAAATGAATCTACATCCATTTTTCTCACTCTTGCAAAAACATATATGCTCCTCCACCCCTCTCCCCCCCCTTATACCAAGGATGACACTATTATGTTTTTCCCTTTCAATTCACTTCTGTGCTCTTGCTTAAAAATAGGACTGGAAGGGATCTTTCGAATCACCGACTTCAGCTTCCTGTGATTGCAAACAACTGCATCAAATTGTTCTGCTCTTCAAATTAAATTAGCTTCAAATATTTGCTTTAGTTTTGTGTAAACTGCTACATTTCATAGGCAGCCACAGTTACTCTTCATTTGAACTGAAAACTGCCTTTTTTTTTTCACAGGTGTACAGAAAAGATCCATATATTAATGAAGACGCATCCAGACAAAGCTACGTCTTAAAGCAGCCACCAATTAATCACCCAGTCCAGAGACAGGAGAGAGACCCAAATCAGATCTATGAGTCCCAGGCTCCGTATGGAGAAAAACAACCAAGCAGGGACTATGAACAGTCAACATATAGATACGACTCTAGCAACTATGTAGATCCATTTTCCCGTGGTTACGACCCTCGCCTACATTACGACGAGCGTGTGCCTCCCTACGAGGAGCACTGGGCCTATTATGAGGAGAAACAGCCCTACAACCAGCCAAGAGCAGCTTATGAGAACCAGCACCCCCGGGATCTCGAGTCCAGTCAGGGCGTAGAGGAGAGCACAGAGCGTGGCTATTACCCAGCACAAGCTCGTTTTGAAGAGCCCCCCGCGCTGAGCTATGAGAGCAGAGCTCGCTACGAGCACGCGCCCAAGAACTTCAGCTTGCCACAGGCGCGCTACGAGGAGCAGCACAGCGCTGGGTACGACCCCCACGGCAGGTACAAGCAGGATGCTCAGCCATACCAGGCAGCCATATCTCGGTCTCCTGAACCCAAGCAGTACTTCGACCCACACCTAAGGGGCTATGAACAAGGGCCTCCTCAAGCTTACAATGCTAAAGCTGGACAGTATGAGCCTTCTCATAGCACTTCGGGTGTTTCCCTTCCTCCTCCTCCATCATCACAAACCAAATCAGAAGTTTTGCCTTCTAACAGTAAACCACTGCCTACACCACCATCTCTAGCAGAGGAAGAAGAAGATCCAGCCATGAAACCACAGTCTGTGCGAAGTAGGGTTAAGATATTTGAGAGAAGAAGATCCCCATCTTTGGAAAAAATGAAGGACCTGAGTGATACATCAGCTGTCAAGGTAAGATGGTGACATTTTTTTTCATTCATACTCTTTGGAAATGAAATGATATGGCAAGAAGTGCAAGCCTTACTGCTTTTGGAATAGACTCTTGGCAACTTAACTGCAGTATGGTGTCAAAGCAGGAGCTGCAGAGTTTTGGGAGAATACTGAAGGGATCTTGCTGTGCTGCAAACCCCTCCAGCTCAGCTTTCACTAGTACTCCATTCTGGTTTTCCTTTTGGAGGGAAAAGAGGACTCAGTCTTAGTTTTCATATTTGAAAGTGCTCTAATTTTCTGCATGTTATAATCTAAGAGAGTATGCTGTGCTTTTCTTTACAGCCTCCTGAACTAGCTCCTAAGCCCACCCTCACAAGTGTGAGTGGTCCAAAAGCACCTCCTCAAAGCCAGTATGAACACGACAAAACAACGTACAGGTAGATGTACAACTGATTAACAACATATAGTCCTCCCTGTGAGAAAACCCGTGGTGGTGGTTCACAACTGCAGAGTGGAGAGTTAGTGTGTGGTGTGTGTCAGTATGATTGTTGTGTAAAGCAGGGAAGAGTCAGTTTTCATGGACATGATTGCTGGCAAACTGGGGAAGGACACTGAAAAAAAAAGTGTTTTTAAGGAAAAAAACTTGGCTAATCTCAGTTATTTTTTTTTTTTCTGTATTTGTTTGAAATAATTGGAAAGTAAAGCAAAAGGGAAAAGGTGAAGTAAAAGGGAAAATAAGGATTTTCTTCATGCTGTGTCAGCTATCTGATTTCCATGCAATCCAGGTTAAGGAGCAAGGTGTACAATTAGCAGAATTCTGTTCTGGTTGCTTTCTTCCTAGCTGGGTTATAAAATAGAGGTTGAAATCAGTTACTTAGTCTTGTTCAACTGTGCAAAGCAACTGCATTTTACTCTTCTTGGTTAGGGCCCCAGAACCACAGAGACCTCAGGTGAAGCCCCCTGAAGATATCGTGCGCTCCAACCACTATGACCCCGAGGAGGATGAGGAGTACTATCGGAAGCAGCTCTCCTACTTCGACCGCAGGAGTTTTGAGAACAAGCCATCTGCACAGGTTCCTGCCAGCCATCATTCTGAGCCCACCAAACCACTGCATGCACAGAATCAGCTCAATTTCACCAATTACTCCAAGTAAGTTTGGGGGATTTTGTCAGTTAAAAGGGGAGAGGGGAGTATAGGGTGACAACAGAAATTCTCTCTCTTGTCGATGGATTTGTGGTACCTACTGAAATGATTTCATATTCCCAAAGCCAGTTTATCTGTTTAGGTGTAGATTCAGTTTGAAAACACAATCACAGAATCATTCAGGTTGGAAAAGCCCCTTGGGATCATCGTGTCCAACCATTAACCCTAGTTGCAAGTTCTCCCCTAGACCACATCTCCCAACACTCCATCCAAGCAATGCTTAAACACATCCAGGGATTGTGACTCAACCACCTCCCTGGGCAGTCTGTTCCAATATGCCACCACTCTTTCTGTGAAGAACTTCTTCCTTGTGTCAGCTAACATTCAACTGCATAGCTTTTTTGTTTTGGTAAATGAAATGAATCTATTTTTGTAGTTTTCAGGACCTTTAACGTGTTAACTTTTTTTTTCTTGCCACTTACGAGCAGAAAACAAAGTATTTCCTTAGCCTGTTAAATAGGGAGTGCTTAAACACCTTTCAAGGCAAAGGTTTCAGTTTCTTCTAGTTTTGCATACACTTATTTTGCAGACAGGCCTGGAAACATTATCAGTGTTTGACATTATAGGAAGCTGAGTCTTTAGGGAATATTCCTGAGGCCAGAATTTAATCTGTTGATGGAAACATCTGTTTCCTGTATTGTTCTGCTTCCGTGATTTGGAACACATTTTGATACAGAAATTGTGTGAAAGCTCATGCACAGATTTAGCTTGGGTAAAGGACTGGATGTCTTGGAGGGTAGTTGCACAAACTTGAGAATACTCTCCACAGTTACCTAAACTTCCAAGGTTTCTTTTGATTTCAAGAATAACAATGTGTTTGTAGCTGTTCCTGTGAAAAGCTGGCTTGGCTGGCTGCAGCAGGCTGCAGATGGGGCATTTTTGAAGGCTTTGGTAGCACTCCTGCTTGAAATCTGGCCTGTTCAGCTTGAGCTGAAAATCTGGCAACTTAATGTAAATGAGGTCTTGGGAGTGAAACAAACTAGCTGACTGAAGTGTGTATCCTGTGTGTATCCTGTGTGCAAGCTGTGTGTGTGTGTGTGTGTGTGTGTGTACGCTTGATATGCACTGTGTTCCAGTCCTTGCCTCAAAGGATTTGAGCTAGGACTTGGGAATCCTGTTCTTATTTGTAGAATATTGTCTGTCATCTGCAGTGTCTTCCTCTGCAAATGGAGAATATTGTAATCTTGATAAAAGATTTTAAAGGATTCCTTTTTATTTTTTTTTTCAACCCTAATCAAGAAGTCCCCATGTGGCAACTATTTCTTACTTTGCTTTTTTATGTTTAGAAAGGAATGCATAATCTGTAACCAGTTCTGATTCTCAGTCAGGGGTGTTCTTTATCTTTCCTTTTCACTTGTTCTGTGTCTTCTGATGGAAAGATGGGCTCTGATGTGTCCTGCTCTTTGAAAAGCACAGGAAGAGACCTAAAAAAAAAAGAACCTAAAAATCTTGACTGATTTCATACTGCATTGCAGTAGCTTTCAGAATTCTGTTCATACAAAAAAACCAGCATTACCTATAGGCTGTCCATTTTGATCTGTAGTCATGGACTATGTTGCCATTGTAAATGCAAGTAATGCTCTGGGAGAATTGTAAGCTTTCCTCAGGAATTTGTGGAGATGGTAAGGTTTTTCCATATGGCTGTAAGCTTTCTTGTGGCTTTTGTTGTCCTCTGTTGTCCTCACATACTGAAAACCATGAGAAATACACATTAATATTCAACTTTTGCTGTAGAACAGCTATTAGTTGAGGAAGATTTGTTCCATATTTCTACCTTCCACTTTGTTTCTGTCATGACACTTCCATTCTTTGGTTGCTCTGGTCTGGTTTTGTTTGGGTTGTGAGTTAGTGTATATAACTTCAGGGCTTGTATTTATGGGAAGGTGACATCTTACTGCCACAAAGGAAGAAGATAATACTGGTTTTGAGGCTCCTAGTTTGATATGTCAAGGGTGTTGTGTTTTTTCTTTATGAAAGAATGTAACAACCAGAAGGGACAGACAGGAGAAATAAAATCTACCCAGCAGTCCAATGCAAATAGATGGGAAATATTGTGAAGTATGTGGGGTTTTTTTCCCCATTATGTGCCAACAAATTTGTTAACTTTTATTTTGCTGGGGTGTTATTTGCATTAATTGGGAAATGTATGTCATTACTAAAGCTGCTTTGTCTGGGTAATGTCATAGCTGCATGTAACAGTTGTAATAAATAAGAAGCAGTTTCTCTTCATGTGAGAAAAGAACAGAACTTGTAAAGGGACTTGTTTGAGTGGATCTAGTTGGAGCAATTTATGATGCTTCTCCCCTGTGGCAGGGAGTAGCAGATTTGTTTCTGATTTGTTTCTGAGGTGTAGTCACCTCAACAGAACTGAAGTGGGGAACAACTTGGAAAACACTGTATCAGGAATTAGGAGAACTGAATTGTTACACCCTCCAGTTGCACACTAGGGTTTGTTGTGGGGCCCCTTCTGCAGCATAGAGGCTCTGAACAATTTGGTTGAGACTGTGGCTGACTCAGGGTCAGGAGCCTCTAATGGAAGAATGTGCTGCATTTTGAGCACAAGTTTGTGCTGTTTTGTGTGGTCAGCTCTATTGTGCTCCCTCCAAAATGCATTACCCTCTTTCAATTTCTTTATTGTCAGAAATTCTTGAGGAAGGCAGCAAGCAGTTCTGATAGGTGTGGAGTGTGGTGGCTTTTTTGGTGGGCTCTTGTAGTGCTACCCTCCCCTGGTTAATATCCCTTCTTGGAAGCAGTCACTTCAGGTGGGCAATTTTCTGAGCACTGCTACCCACCTGGAATGAAGACAACAGTGACTGAGCAGCAGTCATCTTTTGTTGGCTGAATGCTATCAAATCAGTCGTGATGGAAGTGTATACAGATCTAAAATAATCTTTTCTTTCCACGTGGATTTTAGAGATGCATTCAGAGAGATGCTGTTTAGCTCATTGCTTGGTGGGCACATGCTTGTGATGCTCAGACTTTCAGAAGTTGATCAGCCCTTTGGTTAGTTTTATAAGGTACCCTCTGAAACACTGAGACTTTTGGTGTCCAGAATGGTCACACGTTATGTTTTTACCAGGAAGTGAAGGGGTTTAGGAAAGGTGTCCTAGTGTAAAATGTATTTTCTTGCAAAGGATTAACAAGATCAGGATTAAAAATGAAGGGGAGGACATCAGTATGGAGCTGTCTCTCTTCTAGTATTCACACAGATTCTAAGACATCCTTGTAGGAACCATTGAACCCAATCAGAAGTATATTTGGTATGGGCTGTACCACTGGGTAAGCTGATAGTGCTATAGAAACAGTTGCTATGAGTGCACTCAGCACATAAACTGCACATGAACTTCAGTACAAAACCATCAGTTGACTCAATGCAAACTGGACCACGGGATTGATAAAAGATGGGTTTTTTTACTCTAGTCAGTAACCTTGTTAGTAACAGATGGCTTTGTGTAATCTGGTTTGTGCCTTCAGTGTATGTCAATTTGATAACCTGACCACCTTCTAATTCACTGACAAACCTCACAGTAGGTGGTGATTGTATGTATGCATACAGTAAAGGTCTTAGAAACATCCCTGTGAACAGCAGTGTCTCTGTTTCAACAGCCTTATCTTATGAGAACTCCTATGACTAACAGAAAGTGTGAAGAAATAATATGCTTAAGATAGAATGACTATTTTCTTTCATTCTTCTGTTGCTGTTTGCTTTGCCATCACCTAGATTTCTTGGCTCTTACACTAGTTATGACTACTTGAAAAGGAACATCAAGTGGTAAGACTGTTGTTGATGTGAGGATGTTTTCAGGTGTCCTCTCTGTTACATTTCATCACAGGCATTATGTGCACTTAAAATTTTAAATACCCAAATTCTGAAAGTAGGTGCAATATATTGTAGTCCAAAATTAGAGTGTTTGAGAAAACAGTCACTTCCTAAAATGAACTTTTGGAGAAATTTCTAATACAAGAAAAATGGTTTGAAAAGAAGACTTCAAAAGTTATGTACACCATGCACATAAAGCTAGTGAAGCTTAAGCTGATTGCATTTCTAATTAAGATGGCATTGTTGAAATACTAGGTGTATTTAGAAAAGTTGTACTAGAATCTGGCTTCCTATTGGCTAATTATGCATTTCAGAAACAACCTACCACCCCCCCTAAAAAAATGGATTTATATTTTCAGTCTGAAGACCTGTTAAATTAGAGAACACTTCTAATTGAAATTACCCCAAATGTAATTGAAAGATGAAGATCTTAGAGGAAATTATGCAAATACACCTCAAATGTCATCTGCCTTTTGTTTGCCATGGTTTGTGTTACTAATCTTCTTCTAAAGGTTCAATGTTGTCTTAATCTCTTGTGCTTATCAGTAAATGTTTTTATACTTGAGCCAGGCTATTAAAGAAAACTGTGGTTTAATGTTTATAGGAAGAGATGGCAATCAGGTGATCGTAGAAGAAATAAATAGTAGCAGTGAATGCAAGAGCTCAGAGCCCTGAGGAAATTGAATAGTCAAATATTGTGGTTTTGTTGTTTTTGGTTTTTTTTTCCTACTTTTATTTCAATAGGGGGAAACCAACTGATACAGAGTCAGTGGATCGACCTGTTGGTGACAAACGCTACGAGCCAATCCCACAAGTCACAACTCCTCCCCCTGCTCCTTCAGTCCAGTACACACAGCCCCAGTCCATTAACAGCCCTGTCCTGTCTCTCCCAGCACATCACAAGCCTGCACTTTCTGAAGGTGAGCAGTTGGAAAGCTAACCTGTCTTACGTGGTAACAAGTGTCACTCATCACATGCCTGTGTGGTTACTTCAGCACATCTCCACTGCTAACTGTGGTGTTCTCTAACTGAAACTTGGAATAATTATTAGTGAAATCAGCTTTTTACTATGTAGTAAGGTTGAGTTTCATGAAAGCATTTGGTGATCCTGTCTGAAACTCATTTCCAGGTGGTGTCACTATAAATGTCCCTTCCATAAAGGGAATGTAAAATGTTATGTACCTCTGCATGCTTTGGACTGGAATTCTTTAGGCATGAGCAATAGTTGTTGGCTTCTACAGAAGAAAAAGTTGTTTTCATTTTCACATTGAGAGGATTGCCCAGTCCAACTGAATTTTCCTTCTGTGCAAGTGTGTGAAAGTATTTCAGTAAGGTTTTTGTTTGTTTCTTTATGGTATAAATCAGTTTAACCTTCTTATTGGGAGCTCATACATGTCTAACATCTGTTTAATGAAATACTAGGTAACTTGCCAGAATGTAAAAAATAGAATAGAATGAGAGATGATGTAAGAGAGAAGCTGAACCTGTAGATATTTGATGTAGTAGCTTAAGGATGGACTAGGAATTTCTGATGGTACCCGATGAATTCTGGTATTTTTGTGTTGCAGTTAACTCCGTGTCTGACCCTCCTCCACCTCAGAACAAGCCAGCAATTTTCAGATCCTCTAGAGAGGACACTGTGCAGTCCACCTTTTATCCTCAGAAAAGCTTCCCTGACAAAGGCCCTGTCAATGGAACTGAGCAGCTGCAGAAAACAGTCACTCCTTCTTACAACCGCTTCACAACCAAGCCCTACACCAGCGCTGCCAGGCCCTTCGAGCGCAAGTTTGAGAGTCCCAAATTCAACCACAACCTCTTGCCAAATGAAGCTCAGCAGAAACCAGAGTTGCCATCCAAATCTCCCAATTCTCCTCAACCCATTTTGAAAGCACACGGCTCATCCCAGCCTCCCGAGTTCGATAGCGGAATGGATACCTTTGCTGTGCAGGTGGACAAGCCTAAATATCAACCAAATAATGTTAATGCTGTGCCTAAAGCCATTCCTGTAAGGTAAGATGCTGCTTTTTCATCCCCAGCAGTGCAGCTACCTCTGAAAAATAACAGCTTTGGCTTTTTGTTGCTGTGCTTCCAAGTGCTGTTGTTGAAAGGTTGATACTGGGAGTCTAAAATTCTGCCAAAGGGCATTGGGAGGCATTTGCACAGATGCTTAAAGTATGTCCTGTGTCCTTGAATCACCTTGAAACTTGTTAGTAAACCGTGTGGCTTTTATTTCCTATCTCTTATGCTCTAATTACCTTCTGGTAGATAGTAATAATTGGTCTTCTCAGCATGTTTCTAGAAGATGGAATTAATTTCTGAGGACAGCCATTGCACCAGATATTCCTCCTGTGCCCTCACCTGTGTGTAAAGGACATTTTGAAAAAACACTTGCAAAGAGAGAAAGTCACTTTAGCAGTTTCATCTGGCTGGCTTTAAAAAGAGAACTGCTTAAAAGCAGCTTGTGCTTGCCTTCTCTGCTTAAGAACTGTGTCAAGATGTGCAGCTAATACCATCACCTTGTAATTTGCTGCTAAACTAGTTTCAAACGTATTTCCAGAACAGTGTTGTATTATCCTTTGATTTCCAAATAATAACAATGCATGAACCAGACTTGAGGTCTTGCTTGATGTTTGCAGTAACTCAGTAAGGTAATAAGAGGAATTAATCCTCTTTGTTCTTAGAACCTGAGAAGGGTTTGGACACTACGTGGTTTTGTAGTTTGCTGGAAATTTAGAAATTGTTTGGGTGTTGGGTGAAGGGTTTTTTTGTTTTTTAAAATATATATCTGAATTATCAAGTCACACTGAACCTTTCTAAGAATTATTATTCATATTAAAGTCACAATGGAGTTTGGGAAGGAAAAAACTTTTCATATGTTAATTACATTTAGTTTTACAAAGCTGAATTGTGTAACTGGCTCTTGAAATTCTCGATTTAACTATTTTCTGAATATTTTCAGAGTTTGGGGGGGTTTTTGGTTGTTTTTGTGGCAAGCCTTTCCTTCTCATGGCAGAACTTGGACTCCTTTCACCTTAGCTGTTCCCACAATTGAGTGTGGGACACGTGTAATGTTTGGCTGCCGTGACTGCTCTCTGCTGTGCTAAAATGTTAGAGAATATGTTGCTGGCTTTCAGGAAGAAAGCAGTGGTAAAACTGCCAGGTTTCTGTCTTCTCTCCAGCCCTTCAGCACTGGAGGATGAGGAGGAAGAGGACGGCCACACCGTTGTAGCCACGGCCAGAGGTGTCTTTAACAGCAACGGGGGGGTGTTGAGCTCCATAGAGACTGGAGTTAGTATCATTATACCACAAGGAGCCATTCCAGAGGGAATAGAGCAAGAAATCTATTTCAAAGTCTGCAGAGACAACAGTATACTTCCACCTTTGGACAAAGAGAAAGGTGAGAGCTGACACTGTACACTGCTCTGTTGTTCAATGCAAAATGGAATTGAACATGCTTGGAGCTTCAATAGGTAACATAAATTTCTGAGTGAAGACACAGAGTATCTCCCAGGAATTATAAGGGGAGCAAGATTCTGCTTCATATTTCAAGTTGCAAACAAGATGGAGGCTTTGAATTAGAAGTTGAGAATACTGAATCTGTAGACAAGTACTGATTTAAAACTTCCCTAGTACAGTAAAGGAAGGTTCTGAATTTTTTCAAGAATCTTTGAAATTGTAGATTTTCTCACCAAGTACAAGGATTTATTCTAGTTAGAAATATTTGTTCTTCTCGCACTTAAAAGCAAAATAATTCTAAAGCACATTATTTAAATTTGACTTAACTATTTAGAATTTACTTGGAATACTTGAAAATGCTCAAATTTGTTTCAACTTCTATAAAGAAAACAGTTTCATGGCTTAAAAACATAACTCTTCTGTAATAAAAGTCGATTACTGATAGTCTTCTTAGGCATGTTTGAGTTGAGCAGTCTTTTCATAGTGAGTCTCATTCATAGCACTGGTCCAGTGTTGATGCATTTGCTGACCTGTCAGATGCCAAGTTTCTTCAGGTGAAGAAATGAGGGGTGAATTTGATACATTTCCAGTTAAAGCATTACTTGACTTTGGAATCTTTATAAACTAAACCATAGTGTGTTCCTCAACTGAAGAATCTTATAGCAATGCTTGGAATGTAAAACCAAAACTGGGCCTGTATGTTTGTATACTTGTTCTTTTGACTGGTAGGATAAAGGTTGTAGGCTTTGGAGCTGCTGAAGGCTTTATGCAGCACAGTGTGTGCCCTTAATCTGTGCAAGCAGAACACTGCAGCTCTGGTGCAAAGAGAAGTGTGAACCAGGCTGCTTGCATATCTTCAAGTGCTTGCTTTTGACACACCTCTTTAGAAATCAGTGGCAAAAAGTATCCTAATACGATTTTCCTCATCACGCTTGTTTATGCTTTTTCAGATTGTGGTATTTTTCCATTAAAAAGGCTTTTTTTTTTTTCTTTTTGCTCTTAACCACAGGTGAAACACTTCTTAGCCCCTTGGTAATGTGTGGGCCTCACGGACTAAAATTCCTGAAGCCAGTGGAGCTGCGCCTGCCACATTGTGCGTCTATGACCCCTGATGGTTGGTCTTTTGCTCTAAAATCCTCCGACTCCTCGTCGGGTATGCTGTCCTCCCTCTGTCCTTTTGGGGCTTTTGGGTGCTATCGTATAATTTAAGTTAATTTGGCTAAAGGTGATGCTGTGTAATATAAAGAACTCCAATCATTGTATTTGTGTCAAACTCTCCCATTTCACTTCCATTACAAATGTCTTCCTTACATTTACTCCTGGTGCACATTCACAGCTTAAACCACGCTAGCAGAAAGAGTTAATCTCTATTAAATATCGTATTTTTCTATTCTGTCTTCTTTCTTGAGGACTGCTCCAGCTGAATACACTTGAAATGATATGATAGCCGCACTAAAACGGAGAGGAAATGATTATGTACCTCTGATTGGCCTTTGTAACATAACTGGTGTTTGTCTGTTGCTTGATTAACCACGTAGGATCCTGGCAAATCTTAACAATCTGCATGCTCATTAGTCACGAATTAACGCTTGTTAACTGTTGCCACGTGTGCGAGTTGATGCCAACAGCTGGGTCATTTAAGAAAACTATAGTGTTCAGTAGAAGCATTTACAGTTCATTCTATGTAGCTGGATTTTCCACCTGACTTTTCTTGCTTGCTTCTGCCTGTTGCTCCTCTTTTTACTTGGAAGTTGCTGGTTGCCAGTAAAAGCTGCAACTAGGTTGCAGTTCTCTCTACCTGTGCATTTTTCCCCTGGCTGTGGCTTTCTGCAGTGAGGGGGAGAATGTATGGGCTGGAATGGTCAGTGAGGAGACCAGCTGGGAATGCCGGGCACGGTTCAAGAAATTTCATGAAATGGCTGTGAGGTTACAGAGGTTTCAGAAGGAAAAAATTTGCACATCTTGAGACTTGAAGAAAAAGTCTTAAGGTTTTATTCAGCTACCTTGAAAAAAAAAAATCTATGGTGGAAGGCTCAACCCATTAAAGTGTGTGTATGTCCTGAGTAATGACTGAGGGATGTACTTCTGGATACAGCCACCACGTATGCATATCTTACCTGTCACTGTTGACACCAAAGCCCTGATGCTTTGAGAGATTAAAGCATCGATCCCCTTGATGGGGATTCAATAACCTAGAGGTATTAATGGCAATAATTTGTAGTTGGTTTTTTACAAGCTATTATATGCATGTGCTGCATGCATCTATTTAACAATGTGTGTGTAAACATGGACTCCTAAACTATAGGGTCCCAAAAGATGTGACAACTGTGTACAAAAAATGACACAACCCTTCCTTTGTAACTAACAGCACCTGCTCATGAACTTACTTGATGTGGAGGGAGAGGACTCAAATGATCTAAACAATCACTGAAGCTCTGGAGACATTTCTGTCACTTTCCAGAGTGGGGGGTGTGTGTGTGGGTGTGTGGGTGTGTGTGGGTGAGAGCAAGAGCGTGTCTACTGAAACCCCAACACTTTCTGTACTGTAAATATGACATCACATTCTGTTAATCTGAAATGGGATGTATATCATAACATTGCTCTTTTGAGACAAACTTTACAATTAGGCAGTTCTGTCCTATGATATGTAAGTAGACCATACTGTGTCTTAAATAAATAATTGTTTTCTCTCTTTCTAAATTAGTTGGTTATGGGACTCTGATTTTTGAGGTGGCTTTATAACAGTTTATACAATGCTGGGAGTTTTCTCTTCAGTCGCCTGCTCTACCTCATCTTTTCTCAACGTATCCATGTTCTGTCTTAAAAGTGATGTTCATTTGCACTTACTAACATCCTTTCTGCCACGTGAAGCCATACATACTGATCTTTTGCTGTTTAACCCCCTTCAAAAGCCTGAATCATTCTGGTATTGAAACTGACTGGGGAAAAAAAGTTGCCTTTTATGGCTACACCTATCAGAATGTGTTACTAAAAATTACTGAAGGGTTTTTTTTTTTAAATAGTTTTTTATTTTTCTTTAAAGCAGTTGTATGTAAGTATGGGAGAAACATCCTCAACAGCTAGGGGTTACACTGGCTCCAGTCTAATCCTTACCATGTTTTTAGAAGGAAAGGCTGGAAAAAAGTTTGCTGTTGTCTCACACAAGACTAGGACCTGGTTGTCCTAAGTCCTGACTTTGCCCTTCTCCTAACCTGTTTGATCATACAAGTTTGCAATGGAGTTCCCCACACTGATAAAATGAAAAATGCTCCTGTGTCATTGAGCTCTTTGACTGAAATAAGTCTCTGCTGGATGCTGTGTACTGTTTGCATTCTCAAACTGTACACTGGCCACTTCTCTGTCCCTACATCAGATGTTGCCATCACTCAGTGCATTGTGTACTTCATTTTGTTTTCATGAGTTCAAAACAACGATGTAGAATTGCTGAGTCTCGTGTCACACAGAGGTCTCAAATGGCTGCAGTCAGTGTGCCTGGGTTCTCTAACTCACTGCCTATTTCTCAGCACATCCCAGTTTTGGCCAAGCTGTTTAATGTCATTGGCCTGGAAGGTTTGAGAGAACTTGAGTGCCCCAGGGGGATGGTGACACTTTTTCTCTAGTGGCAGCACTTAGTAGTGGTTTGAGGTGGGTAAAGGAAGAATACTTTTCTCCAGCTGAGACTGTGTGCAGATGGGATAGAACCTTTGGTAAGATGGCAGCTGGTGACTTTTTCTCCTGTAACACCATGTTACAGAGCCCTTTGACCACGAGTCAGAACTTGTTGTCAAGTTAAAGTATGTACCAGTCACCTGGAATCAGCTTAAGAGTGACAGTGTTTCAGGCTTTTAAACAAGTACACTGGATGTAGTTGCAAAACGACTACAATCCTGTCTACAGGCATTTTCATAATGGGAAATAAAACTACCAGCGTGCCAGTGTTTAGCTATGATGGAACTTCTGATTGGACTCATCTGTGTTCAGAACTGTTCCAAGAAACCTCAAGTGTATCCTATCCAGATGAGCTTTTAAAATCTTGTAATTTTTCTTGCAGTTTAGGAAAGAGCCAGTGAATAACCTGATTTACTGGTAACACTTCTCAAGTGGAAAGCACTATGTTGGTGCTGCAGAATAGAATGACTTAACAGTTCCTGAGTGCCACAGCATCAGTTGAAATAACTGACCCATACTACATGGTATGGAAATGAAGGGTAACTTTGATTCATAACCTCCAAAAGAACAAAAAAAAGCACCAACCCCTTAACATTCTGTGATTCTGGGAAACAGTAACCCAAACCTCCAAAATGGGTGTTGATTCAGAAGTTAAAAGCTCCTGTCCAAAAGCTTGGTTGTTTCAAGATGTACACTGTTTGACAGCAGATACTAAACACCAGCATTGTGTTTTCCTCCCACAGGTGACCCCAAAACCTGGCAGAACAAGTCTCTTCCCGGGGATCCAAACTATCTTGTTGGAGCAAACTGTGTCTCAGTCCTAATTGACCACTTCTAAACATTAAATTAGCTGAGTAAATAATGTGAAACTGAGATGGACCTTACATATAAACTGAACCACTCTATCAAGTATTAATTGTTCTATAAATGATAATGGATCTTAGTGTTTCAGCATCTTGCTTTAACTAACAGTGGTTTAGCAAGAACACTCTGAACCATGGTCACAATACATGCCACAAGCAGGGAGTGTACAGTGGGAACAAGGTAGGGATTTTGCAGGTTCTGTATGCTTTGGTTTGTTGATTGTTCTTTTGTGGGGTTTTGGTTGGGTTTTTTTTCTTTTATAAGAAGGACACTACTAGGATTTCATTGTTTCAAATCTGCAAGTACAAATGGAATTGTATTCAGAGGAACTGAATGTTTCATACTTCACTGGCAAAAACACAATTTGGCCTGCATTTTTACGACTGTATTTGTAACTCACAAGAACTGTGTTTTGATCTCCGGTTTTTAAATGACTTTTTGGTGAACATGTCCACGAAAACAGCTGTCAACTTGGGGTAGCACAGTTGAGATGTTTTCCTAATGCAAACACATCTACTGACTGTATATGGAAACACTGTCATGAGAGGGGAGGAGGGGGAAAAGCATGTGGGATGACTATGGTTCAGTTGCCTCTGTGGATTTGTAAATTAACCACATTATTACAGACCTATTAACCAGCAGGGATGCCTTACCCTCATGTTTTTAATAGTCTTAGCTCTCTCATAGTTCTCTGTATTAAGTTTGTATGGCTTTTGTGCTTACCTAGTTTATAAATCATGAGAGACTGGGGAAGTGCTGACATTCTCATGGCCTTACCCCTCCAAGATCTCATTCCTCCTCAGTGACAAGCTCA
>JAOEGS010001188.1:53720-76848 GCA_025447755.1 Corythornis vintsioides | reverse complement strand
CCTGGCAGTGTAGGGTTAATGGTTGGACTTGATGATCTTAAAGGTCTCTTCCAACCAAATGATTCTATGATTCTATGACCTGAAGAATTAAGTGGTCCTCTGTGGAGAGGAGGCCAAATTCAATGCAAGTTCAGAACTATTACAGAACTACCAACCCCTTTGTATAACCTGCATTTGTACAGTGCCCAAATCTCCCAGTGTCACCTGTGACACAAGGCTGGCAGGCTTAAATGGACTTTTTTTGAATTCTGTTGCATGTAGATAGAGAAAATGTTTTGTGTTTCTGTTCATGGAACTAAAATCCCACATCCTTCAATCAACCACAGCCCTGATTCTGCATGTTTGCATGGTCTGAGACGAAGAATGTGTGCTGAGCAATGTGAAATCCCTCTATCTCAGAATAAATTCTAGAGTAATCTGAACCTTTTCCAAGAGGTGAAACTAATTTATACTGTTTTCAAGGAAGAGGGTCTTGTTGGTGGAACACTGGAACAGGTTGCCCAGGTAGCTGATAGAGGCTGCATCCCCGGAGACACTCAAGTTCAGGCTTGAGAGAGCTTTGAGCAACTTGATCCAGTTGTTCCCTGCTCACTGCAGGATTAGATGATCTTAGAAGGTCCCTTCCAACCCCCAATATTCCATGATTCTGTGATTTATTGTTTTCTTCTCAGATACTCCTATAGCTCATATAAGGCTGAGGGCCACCAATGTCAGCACAGCTGCAGTTTCACTCCACCACAGCTGACAGCAGCATGATGTGACCAAGAGGTTGTGTTAGAGCAGCAGGAATATTGCAGGGAGTGGGAGTTGATCAGCTGAGCATTATGAGCACGCTGTGACATGTCAGAGATGGTTCTGGAGTGTCACAGAACTCCTGTTTCATCCCAATTGGACTATGTCTCCACAACCAGCTTAACCTGCTCTTGAGCTGCTGGAGTGCAGGAAGGTTATGTCCAGAGGTGTGGCTGCCCACAGTCCTGAGTCCTGGTGCTCCAGGGAATGTTTGGACATGATGTGTAGCCTGGCCTCATGTCCTGAGTGGAAACCTTTCCTGAACTGGCTGTGTTCATGTTACACAGTTTGCTCTAGGACTGAACAGAAGTGGGCTACTATACAAGCCTCTCCCCTTCTATCTTACCCAGCTTTATGAACCTCTTCATTTCCATTAACTCCGTTATCTGTGGAACAATCAGGTTCACATTGAGTTTTGCTTGTGTCTGTTGTCCCCCAGCATGTGATGTGGACTTCAAATGGCAGTATTTTCTTCTCGTTATCAGATATAGAATCTAAAACTCCATTGCCACTGACTCCACCAGCCTTCTTTCCAGTGGTGGCTCTGTGACTTTTGGCTTGGACACACCCTTCTTGCACTACAAATCTGCAGCCCACCTCCACCCCCAAGCCAGGACCTTGCTGCCTCAGATCTTTGGCCAAAAGTAGCCATTCTCTTCTTCCCACCCATCACCCATGAGATGTCTGGGAGCACCTTATAGAAATAAGGTATTTTCAGGTGTTGCTGGCTGGAAGAGCTGCAGCAGGTCACTTCAGTCTGCTCAGGGTTAACTGGCTGAAGAAAATAATAACAGAAAGGAGGAAGCAGTGATTTTGGAATTACCATGTGACCATGAACACTTTGAGCAGCCGTCCAAGCCTGTGGGAAACAAGCTGTTATGCAACTCTGACTTTCTGAGCGCATCTCAGATCTGATCTAATTTATTTTCCCAAACACATGTGATATGTCAGCAGAAGCAGCCATGCTAGAAGCCCAGGTGGCTACCAAAGGACAGTCTTTGCTTTTTGCTGCATCCTTCTCACCAGAGCTTAGCTGTAAGTCACATTGCAGACATGTGGGAGCTGACTCCTTGGAAATAGAAGCCAGAGGAAAAGGATGAGGATTTGTTACCATTGCACTGACCTTGACAACCCTTCACTGTCCTGTCATTGCCTGGTGGTGTCACATATAAGCTGAGCTGTTTGAGGTGGTCTTCAAGATGTCCAGGTTGTAAAAGTGCTACTGTTGTTGATCCAGGGGTTGGGCCAGGAGGGAACAGTGTTGTTGGTTCCTGCAAATGTCTACCTCAGCTGGGGAACCAAGCTAGGCCCCATCCAAATGAGAGGTTACTGCAGAGCACTGCAGTTTTTGGCAGAAGGCCCCATCCCCAGTGGGAGCTGTGGTCCATCCCACAGCTCACTGGGGGTTTAGTTATTTATGGAAAGAGGCAGGTGTCTGCTTTGGCACTGCCTTTGTCTTAAGAACCCTGAACTAACAAGATGCACTTTGAGTGTCATTTAGGTACTTCTGTTGCCAGCCCTGGCTTTGTTTTTTGTCTGCTTTGAGCAGTAATTTCCTTTCCATGGATGATCATCCCCCTCTGCAGAACAAAGGAGATGATTTGGCCACCAGCTGGTGGTGCCCAGCTTTCCTACACCAACTTTTTCATCTTCAGGCTTGTGAAGATCTAGCAGATTGTCATTATTTAGGGCTGAGGGAAGGTAAAGAGGATCTGCCTGTATTTATGGTTGGGCTGTTCTGTATCTGTGAGTCAGTGTGCCAACCTCTCCTGCATCCCATTCCTTGATGCTGTGGAGAAGCCAGGGTACAACAGCTGCATTTGTGCTGTATCATCACACAGCCACTGCCTGTGTTTTGTGCCATCTGCCAGTTGCAGCCTGTCTGAGGGTGACGTGAAGCCAGAAGTGTTGCAGTCTCACATTCTCAGCCCTGCCTCGTTTCATTTCTGGCCTGCTTTGCATCCACAGTAGTTTTCCGTGCTCTGAGTCAACTGCCAGCCTGTAGAGAACGTGGTGGCCCCGGCAGACCGCTGGCTTCGGAGGTGTCCCAAGGCTCATCCATGCGCAGCCGTAGCCCGCAAGGATGGATAATGAAGCAGATCCTTTTAACCAGCCGTTCTTTTTTCCCTGTAGGGCAGCAGGAATGTGAGGAACCTCTTCAACGGCAGATTTTAATTTCCCAGGAGAAATAACTCACAATATTTTTCTAGTTTCATAGTCTGACGTACAGCAGTAATGAAGGGAGAGATGACAAAATTTTCCCAGAATAACTATGTCTTTAAAGAATTTGGGTTGGCCATAGAATAGTAGAATAAAGCATAACCGATTCTTTCTTGCCCTCTACCTTTGAAGTTGAACTTACAGCTCCACTGACAAAACAGGGGAGCTGTCTGTGGATGTGCTGCCAAAAGTTAATGTCCAAGTACATTGAATCCTGCAGAGTGGTGATTTCATATCAGGAAGTCGAGCCTATTAACTGCTGGTGCAGATTTTTTTGGGAGTGAGGATATGGGTGCAAAGCTTCAGTAATAGTGCTGCATTAGGATTGTTCTAGTGAGCTGTGCTGAGGCATCTAAGATGATGAGTTTTATTGCTAATCCTTAGGCTTGTTTCTTCTGGTGCCTTTGAGGAGTCTCATCTGACTGTATCTTGGGATCCAGCAGCAAATCAGATGTTGGGAGAGATGTCCCTTGTTCAGATCTTGGTGCATCACTGAACAGCTTCCTGGAGCCTGGCAAGGCATCATCCCTGGCAAGGGGGGTTTACGTGCTGCACCCTCATCTGTTTAGGCTGTCAAAGCAGAACTGACAGCAGCCCAAAGCTCACAACTCCCTTCTTCACTGCTTAATTAACCAGCTTACAGAAAGATCCCAGCACCATCGCAGAAACCGCTGATCTCGGCAGCACTGAGCAAATCATCCCACTTGGGACCCAGCCACACTGACTAACACCTGCAGGGACCCGTGTCCCCTCCCGTGCAGTTTGAGATGTGCACTGGCTGCTGAAACCCTGGGGTTTGGTGCAGTACAGCTTCACCATTCTCATGGTCAGTTGGAGTTCTCTTGGGCCAGGATCAAGTTCTTGCGTTGGACAAATGCTGTGCAAGTGCTGACCCAGCTCCAGCTCCCCTTCTGACAGCAGTGGTGATGCAGGGGCAGGGGGAGGCCAGGACAAATAGAGCTTTCTTTGTCATGAGCAAGGTCTCATATCCCACATGGAGGCCAACAGGCAGCCAGAGCAGATTGCAAAGCCCCGATCTTGCTTTTCTATCTTCTATGCCAATGAGCTCGTAAGCAGAGGGCAAAGTGAGTTTTGGCTGGAGTAGACGGCTCTCTGATGGGGTCTTGCTTTTGTTTGCAAGTTGGCTTCCAAATATCTTCTATAAAGATGAAGGCAGGCACACTTTTTTTTTTCTTCAGAAGCTTCTCTGAAATGCACCCAGCAAGAGGCAAGATTCTAAATAAGGTTAATCCAAAGCTGCAAAGACCAGAAGGAATTACTCAGTGGTACAGCTTCTGCTGACAATCCAAGTTAGATACAGAAAGTTTGTAAGATGAATATTCCCATGCCTCTCCTGAATACTTGGGCATTCAGGTCTTGAAGATTCAGCCCTTATTCCTTCTGTACATTGGCAGCTCACTGGAGAAAGTGGGACTAACAGTGCCTCTGTACCACCAAGGAGCTCCTGGAGGTTTTTCAGTGCCCTGAGAGGAGCATCAGAAGCACCGCTGAAGCCTGGGGGGACTCTGCAGTGGATGAAAGCCTTGTTGTGCCTCTGTTTCTGTGTGCTGTAAAATGGGGAAGTGAAATTGATGGAAATATTGGGATTTTTTATGCACTTCTCATTGTATTCCCTCCTCTCTGGTGTAGTCACGATGTCACTAGTGCTTATCCAGCACTGCAGTCAGGATTGTTGCTGTGCAAGTCATGTTGGGGATTCAAGCGGTGCCGAGTATCCATCTGTCTGGCTGCCAGAGCTTAGAGGGGGAACAAGAAACTTTAGCACCCTAGTCCTGTTCACCCAAAAATCACTTGGCAGTGACCAGAGCAGGACAAGCAAGGTGAGTGCTGCTGGTAGCAAGACAGAGCTGTCACCAGCATCAAGCGTGGGCTGTTCCTGATCTGCATTTTTGCACCACCTTCTTCAGTCCCCAACCCTGCCAAGCCTGTCCCTGTCCCTACTTCCATGACTTATCGCTCCAGAGCAGAGGGGTAAGATCACTGTGTTGGTGGTATTTCTATCACAGATGTGCTGGCTTTGGACTTCACCAAATCCCCAAGTCAGCTAAACTTGCTCAGCCAGAACAGCATGCTGTTGTTGGCAGATACATATTCATCAGGCCAATGGTTCTTTTTAATTTTCTTCCTTTCCTGCTCAGTTTCATTTTTGCTTATGAGTTGTATTGCACTCGCTTCCATTAACGGGAGATGTATTGCCTCTGTCAGCCACTGAGTAATAACCAGGCTGCCCAAAGTGTCCACAGGGCCAATATATCTGATTGCAGCACATAAAACAGACCACTGAGTTCCATCAGCTGGCGATCCAGCATCAAAGCAGTACTTTGTTAGATAGTTTATCTGAGTGCTGCTGCTTTAAGCTCAAAGAAGCTTGTTTTCTGGCCTCAGTGGAAGGAAGGATGCTCCGAGTTTCCTAGGAATGATTGGGCTCTGAGACTTTGTTCATGTGAAATCAGCTTTAGAGCAGCTGGTGTTGCACTAAATGGTATAAAATCAGACTGGTTTTTTTTATGTAGATGCCCAAGTCTTGCAAGAAATAACATAATTCCAGTAAATCAGATGCTCGGTTTCTGATAGGCGTTGTCTATCAACAGCTGGCACAAGCTCTGAGCTGCCAGCCTCTGGTAATCCAGCTGCACACAGCCCTTGTGAACTGGAGGGTGGAACCACAGTCATACGCTGTCAGTTTTTATTCTCAGCCTCTCTGGTCCAGTCCTGTCTCATGTGAATACTTTCTCCCCAGTTTGCTGTCTGGCTCTACAGAGCAAATGAAGGCTTACCCTTGCAGGAATCTTGGTGGCCATTCTGAAATAAGGCTCATTTCACAGAATTCCAACGTGGTGGGGTTGGAAGGGACCTCTGGAGATCATCTGATCCAACTTCCCAGCTTGGTCACCCAGAGCAGGGGACCCAGGATTGCAATGTCCAGGCAGGTTTGGAATCTCTGCAGATTAGGAGACTCCACAACCTCTCTGGACAGCCTGGGCCAGGCTCTGCCACCTTCACATCAGTCTTTCCTGATGTTTAGGTGGAACTCCTAGTTGTTAATGAATTTCCTTCCCATTTACAGCACCCCTCTGTTTTGGTTTTAAGGCTCAGGATGTGCTCTCCTTCCCTCAAGCATCAGCACTGCATCAGCTCAGTGTGTAATTAACATCTTTCTTCATCCTGTCATGGAATGGCTTGAATTGTAAGGGACCTTGGAAAGCTATTTAGTCCGATCCCCTCTGGCCTGAGCAGGGACATCTGCAACTAGAGCAGGTTGCTCAAAGCCCCAGCCGGCCTCACCTGGAATGGTGCCAGGTATGGGGCATCTCTCAGCAGTGAGTGTTTGTGTGGCTGATGGTGCTGGGAAGCCTGGCCAGTCACTCTTTGCTGTACAGGATCCCAATTGCATCTCCCTGGGCCAAGGACCAGAGCAGCTGGAGGATCAAACAGAACCACTGGGCAGCTCAGCCTATGTGCAGCCCCCAGTAAGGAGTGTGGAACATTGGTGAGCTGAGCTGTGTGTTCAGCTACAGCTGTCAGGATGGAAGTGGAGGCAGGTGCCTGCCTCTTGCCTGCTTCCACTTCCCTAGGGATCTGTGCCCAGAGTGAGACCACCAAATTCAGTCTGTTAAACACACAGCGAGCAGCTGGGTGATGAGCACTGGTGAGTTGTTAGACTCTAATTAGTCAAGCCAGGGGATCTATCATTTGAGTGTTTCTTCTCAGTGGCTTGGTTTAGGCAAGCTCTAGGCATTGTAGCAGAGCTGATGTTATTTGGAGCACCCTAAATACTTTCTTTCCTGTAAATCCAATATAACTCTGTGGTTGCCAGTTTATGGAGAATTCCCATGGTACGTGTGGGGGGGGGGGTGAAGTTTTTCCTTATGCTCAGGAAGCTCTACCCGAACAGGAGGAAAAACTTCTTCACTGTGAGTGTGCCAGAGAAGGGATTGGATGAGATGTCTGGAGGTGCCTTCCAGTCCCTACCATACTGAGATTCTGTGGTTAATACCTAGCACACTGACTTGGTTGCAGACTGGAGGTCCCCAGTTTGCTTCCTCAAGTGTGTTAAGTTGCTTGCTGCCCAGACTTCGAGGGAGGTGGTGAAGTCCCCATTACTGGAGGCATTTGAAAGACATGTAGATGAGGTGAGATTAATGGTTGGACTTTATCTTAAAGATCTTTTCCAACCAATTCTATGATTGACATTTGATCTGCCAAATGCATTTACTCTTAGTTTGGAGAAGAATCCAAGTGACTTTTTAGTCTCAAACTTCCTTACTCTTTATGTTGGTTGCTTGGTGTTTGAAACAGTTTTCTCTACCTGCTCTTCCTGCTGTTCTGCTGACTCCCGGCAGGCTGTGCATTGGGTGAGTTATTTGTAGCTGTAGCCCAATAACTCACCATGTCATAGCTCTTTAATTTTTGTGGGGACTGTCTTTTAAGCTCTAAGCTGATGAGAAGTATTCTAGTTATTTAATATTTATGCTGCTGGAATGCCAGAGGCTTCAGTCGGTTCAAGACTCTTCTGGACAGAGTAGTGAGGATACCCAGCAGCAAGCAGAATCAAAGCCTCACTTTGCTGTTAGGAAAACAACTCTGTTCTTTTTGCCTCCTGCTACATTCCTTGTTGAGTGTTACTGCAGTTGCCAGAGGTGGCTGTATTTATGTGAGTGAACACACAAAGAGATGTTTGTCATGGTAGGGGTTGAGGGGATGCAGGTGGTGCTCTTGTTTAAACCTATTGCAAGAAGTGAGGGAGAGCCTTTACAAACCAAGGATGTTTCTGAGTGTGCACAGCAAAGCTCCCTGAGACTGGACATCAGTTCCAGGACTGTGGAAGAGATGCAGAGGAAAAAGAGCCCAAGAAAGCAGTGTATGCAGGCACACTGGTAGCATGGCCCAGGCTTCAATCCCTGAGCAAAAGCATGATGAGGAAAAGAGCTTGTTGGTTGATAGATTGTGTGGAGCTGTAAGCAAATCCCAGCTCCTCTTGTTTGAGATCACCCTGCAGAGATAAACAGGATGTGTCCCACTCTCAACTCCTTCCCTAGATCATCTGTCAGAGCTGGTGTGCTGGCTGACTGTTCATGGCACGAGGCAGGAAAAGCCATCAGTGAGGAGGAGTCTGGTCTTCACTGGTCCCCAGGCAGGAGGGTTTGTTCTGCTAGGTGCTGAGTGCCCCAGTTCCCCAGCATATGTTGAATACTCACCCATATAGGTGAAGGGTTTAAGAGTCAGCACCTCTGTAACTAAGAATGGATAAATCCATTTGATTTGTTAAATTTCTCCTGATCCAAGTAAAAATGTTGATACAGTCATGATGATACAAGGACATGAGGGAAAGTTTGGAGGACAGAGGTACTTTTTCCTCAGGCTGGTTCCTGAAGAAATCCTGCTTGACTGATTGCAGCATGAACCAGTTTGGTTGCAAAATGCCCTTACCAGGTGCCAATAAAGGTAAGGGACTCCAAGTTTTTTGCAGCAGTTTCCAAACTCTCTTAGAAATTTTGTTAAGTGTTGCTCGCTCTTGCTCTTTGTTGATGCTTGAAATAAATGCTACAGGACTGTTGTTGAAAAAAGAAAGTTACAGTTTGATGATAAATGGCTTGCTGTCTCTTTCTGTTTTAGGAGGGAGATGTCTGGCCAAACTGCTCAGCTGAAATTAATGTGATCTTTAAACCCCAAGAAGCCAGAGTCTATCAACAAATGGTCTACTGTGACATCTCAGGTACAGTTCCTTTGTCTCCTGTTCCCTGCTGTGAAGGCAACAGCAAAGTCTTCCAGCCCCTGTGGTCCTCATGTAGCTGCTAGGAAGGGTCAACGATCAGCAGGGCAGTGCTGGCACCTGCCCACTGTCCCTGTGGTTTCCAGGTGGTCTTCTATCTGTGACCAGGACTCAGGATGCCTGACTCTGGATCACTGATCCCTGAACACCAAAGGCAGTGAAGGGAAGTTTTTGGTGCCATGGGTTTGCTAGGATTTCCCCTGCTGGGAGGTGTCTGTAAAGGCCAAAATGCTACAGAGCAAAGCAGCTTTAGTGGGCAAGCACTAAGTCCCTATAGATCATTTACCTCCAAGATTGGCCTTTATTACATGGATACATCATCAGACTCCTGAGGCAGTAGGAGCTGAGTTACAATTGTACTCCAGACCCTGGATCACCTCCTTCTACCCCAGTGTTGCCAGACTTGGGTTGCTGAGCTCCACTGAGCACAAGGTGTCTGGAAAAGGACCCTCTCTGGCCAGTGGGTGCTCTTCTCCCTTCCCTTCATGGGAATTGTCACCTTGAGGCTCCAAGTGCATCCAGGTTGTGCAGGACTTGCTGTATTCAGCAGGGTGAACATCCTTCATGGAAACTGGAGCCCGAGCAGTCTGCTGGAGAAGCTTTGTGCTTGTCCTGACTTACTGAAGTGCTGTCGCATCCTTTTCTGGGAGCAGTTCTCATTGACCCACCTGAGTTGCACTGGTTTTGCCCTTAGAGAGGTGATGGCTTTGCTGTGCTAGCATGGGGCAGGGAATGCTTGCAGCAAAGTTCTGGTTACCTTGTCCTTCCTCCATGTCTGTGCACAGTGCAGCTTGAGGTGTTCTTCAGGAGTGGGAGATGGTTGTCAGACTGCCATCCAGGAAATGTGATGGTTTTCCCTACCTAAGAAGCCTGTGGTCTTCCAGCATCCAGGCTGCCATTCTGGAGGGTGCTGAAGTTACTAAGCCAGCTGCTTTGTTGCTTTACTTACTGCTCCAAGCCAACAGATACAAATGTCATGGAACAGCTTTTTATTTATACAGTAATTGCACAGGATTTACGTGGCAAATGCCACCTACAGTAATTACCCAAGGCTTGTGTTAACAAACTGTCTTCCTGCCCACCAGCTGCAGTTGTTACAGCTCTGGAAGGAAAGGATTGATTTCAAAAGCTGCTCCCAAGGGATTCCTTGCTCACTGCTGTGCTCTCAGCTCTGGGTTTTTTGGATCTGGTAAAGGGGGTGTCCATTGCTTAGCTGCAGGGATCTCCAGGGGTTGGGCCAGGAGAGGTTCTTCACTGCAGAAAAATGAGAAAACTACTTGTCTGCAACCCTTGAGCTCATTTGGGAGTTATAAGAATTGGAGATCTGTGATTAGAAAGAGAAACCTGCTCTTCAAAGACCCTCATGGGCCCTTGGGAGAGCCTAACTCTTCTACTGGCTGCTCAGAAGGAGGACCTCAAGAAGGTAATTTAAATGATGCACCTACCTCCAATTCATTTCAAAACAGAGCTGATCCCCTGCATTGTCAGGGTGGAAACTGTCCAGAAGTCAAGCTCTCTGGGTACAAAAAGAGTTCAAAAAAGTAAACAACGATCTTTAACTCGGGAGTCACCTAATCTTGCTTCTTGGGTCCCCCAAGAAAGGTGACTGCCTTCCACACATGCTTCCATGACAGTGACAAATCCCTTTGGGGGATGATTGCAGATGGTGTTTTGCTCCTTGCTGGGAGTATCTGGAAGCTTTGCCCCAGTGCAGCACTGTGCAGCTGGAGCTCACACCCCACTGGAGAGGGCCTTTGCTGGCCTCTGCTGTTTTGTTTTTGCAGATGCCTCCATAAATTGCTTAGCAGATGCTTATGGATCAGGTGATTCACAGAACCCATCAGAACTCTGCAACTTGCAGGGCTGTCAGCCAAGAAGTGCTTTGAAATTTGCTCTTGGCAAATATTTAAGCTCCAAATGAAGTTTTGTATTTGCCATGACAAATAAAGCCGTGGTTCTTGAGTGTTGGAAGGAGGCACATGGTGGGGTGCTCAGACACTTAAAATTCTTGGGGGGGGATTCTATGTTTTTCTGTAAATGGAAGAGGATTGGGTTGCATCTGATTCCTTCCAAACCTCATTTCTGAGCCACTCTTGTAGGGAGAAGCAAAATCCCAAATGATGGTCATTCCTTTACCTTGTGATGTCCTGCATGATGTACCACTGTGGGTCTGTGTTCATTGATGGGGTCAGATGAGAATCATGTTCAAAACCAGTCACAAAACATAAAGGTATTTTGTGAACAAGAAACTGAGTGTCAGAAAGCAGCAGAAGTTAAGTATTTTGACAATAAAGTCCTGTACTGTTGGGCTACCTACACCCTTTAATTGAATGATGTGCCAAAGTACTATTCCTTCTGAGATCCAAATGCTTGCCCCATCAGATGGGATTTGGGATTGAGGACAAGGATCCTGTAACCTCTCCTGTAGCCTCTCCTTGCCTTTGGTTTCCCACATGTTATGGTGGGAATATCACAGGGCTACAGCTCAGCTGTACTGAGGCTTTGGGCAAAGGCTGGATGTTCTTGAGGTGCATGAGGGTGGTGACACCCTGGCCCAGGCTGCCCAGAGAGGTTGTGGAGTCTTCTTCTTTGGAGAGATTCCAAACCCACCTGGACAATGTGATCCTAGGCCCTCTGCTCTGGGTGACCCTGCTGGAGCAGGGGGGTTGAACCAGATGATCTCCAGAGGTCCATTCCAACCTCTACCATGCTGGGATGCTGTGAGTCTGGGATTCAGGCTGTAAACTGATTTAGAAATTAAAAACCAGCCCCAAGACATAGCTCCTGAGGGAAGAGAAGGATCCCTTTTCTTCTGGAGCATCTAGAACTGGTCCTATCCAGTCCAGAGTCAGGGATTGGCACTGAGGCACTCTTTAAAATCCAGGGTAACAGGGAATGATTGTACTGAAACAGAAATCTCTCCCCAGGCCGTGAGACCAGGCTGCCTCTGTGTGTCAAAGGGGAGGGGACAGGGCCCCGACTCTGCTTCAGCTTTGAGCAGCTGGACATTGGGAAAGTATTTGTTGGATCATCCCACAACTATGAGGTGAGCAGCAAGGCCTTGCAGGCTTTGGGCTGGATCCTGAAGGCTACTGGGGCAACAGAAAGCCTCATTGACCTGCAAGATTTCTAGCAACTCAGGCTATTGTGAGCATGGAAAATAGTAACATTTGGGGTATTTCACAGAGTCTGGATATTTTTTATGAAATCTGAAAGGTGTAGTTGTTCTTTGTGAAACCCCAGTCGATTTTTGGGAGTGTTCAGCCTGGAGAAGGCTCCAGGGACACCTTCTTACGGCCTTTCAGGGCTTCAAGGGGCCTGTCAGAAAGATGGAGACAAACTTTTTAGCAGGGTCTGTTAGGACAGGACAAAGGGTGATGGGTTTAAACTGAAAGAGGGAGATTTAGACTGGAGAGAAGGAAAAAATGATTTACGATGAGGGTGATGAGAGCCTGGCCCGGGTTGCCATGAAGCAAAGGAACTTTCTATATATTTGCCTCCCTGCTACAGTGTCAAGCCTTTTGAAAAAAAAAAAGAAAAAAAGCAACAGAAAGAGGCAGAAAATGAGGCAATTCATCATGCCAGACACTTTCAAAAGCTTGACTGTGGCAGAGAAGGTCACATTAAGGTGTTTTCTTACCAAAACATTGTGCTCTCTATGCATTTTTAATGCTGATACTTTATTTATGCTCTATCAATTTATTTTTTTTTATTACTTGAAAAAATGTGAATAAGTAGATGATGCTGTTAGTGCTGTCCTAAGCAGCTAGACTGGAGGTAAACCTCAGCTCAGTGTAGGATCCCTGAATGCACTTTGTACCTAAGCTATAAAACACATGAGAGGAGAGAGTAGTTTTCAGGTTACTACTGTAGATTTTTAATACATTAGTTTTTTTTTTAACTGCAGGTACAAAAATAAAACAAATAAGGAATGTCTCTTTGCTTCCATCTCATTTTTTCTGACTGACTTTATAAGGGCAAAAATTAAGGAGAAGAAATCCAAAGCAGATAGTTAGGGCTGTGGAAGTGGCAGGATTGTTCTCCACAACTCTCTGAAAGGAGGCTGAGCCAGGTGGGTGTTGGTCTCTCCTCCCAGGGAACAAGCAACAGGGCAAGAGGAAACGGGCTTAAGTTGTGCCAAAGGATGTTTAGATTGGACATTAGGAAAAATTTCTGTACTTCAAAGAGTAGTGAGGCACTGGAACAGACTGCTCAGGGAGGGAGTGGAGTCACTATCCCTGGAAGTGTTAAAAAAATATGTAGACATAGCACTTCAGGACAAGGTCTACTGGTCAAGATAATGTTGGAGGTCTTTTCCAACTCAGGGATTTTGAGATTGTGTTGCCTGTTTGAGGCAGTGGATCTCCAGTGTTCAGCAAAGTACATCTTGGTTCTAAGCATACCAATTATTCTAATAATGATAAACTCTATTGAATGAGAAAACGAATCAGCCTTCTGTAAGAAGGATTCCTCATGTATTTTCATTTCATTTTCTTGCTGCTGCAGGCAATCCTGTTTAACAGAGGAGCCATTGATGCTCTCTTCAAGTTGGTCCCTCCAACTACAGCTCTGGGTTCCTGCTTTGCCTTTCTTCCCCAGGAGGGCACAATTCTGCCAAATGGACTCCAAGTCATTCAGATCTCCTTCAGTTCCACCATCCCAGGGCAGTTCACAGAAGATTTCAGGTTCAGTGTGAAAGGATCTCCTGAGCCTGTGACCTTGACTATCAGGTGAGGAGGCTTATAGGAGCTTACTGGACATGTTTGTAGCTATCTTTGGGTGATCTTCTCCCACTTAGCTCATTTTATGTGGATAAAATCTCCCCAGATGGGGGCAGAATCCCCTCCCTCATCCTGCTGCCTGCCTGTGACCATGTCTCTTACACTCTCAATGCCAAGTTAAACTTTCAGTCTTGGTTTCCTCTAGAAAGCAGCTTTACCTTCATGGTTGAGCTGTGGGGGCTCTGTGACCTTCAAGGATGCTGTCTGCAGAATTTGACAGCAGAAGTTTCCTTTTGTGACCTTTTGATACCCCTGTAAAAAGACCCCAGGATTTTAAGTGACACTGACCATGCTGGAAAAAAAGTTTGTCTGGTGGCTGCACAGGAAAGGTGTGGAAATTCCTGCTGCCCAGGCTGGCTTCCAAGGGGCTGGAGTGACACTTTCCTACAGGTAGCTTATTCCCTCTTGGGCTATGGCAGACCACATGATAGTATCAGCTTTGAGAAGCAGATGTTCATATGGGACAGCCCAGACCACACAGCAAGACCAATAGAGGTGGTTGGAGATGGTTGAAGGATGGGCCTGTCTGGGTGATTCTGTGGCCAGAAGCAAGGTTTTTTAAATCTGCTGTTAATAATCCACACAAAATGGAGGGCAGGAGCCTCAGCATCGTCTCTCATGCTGTCATGTTGGGATGAGCAATGCCCTTTCTGAAGGCAGAAAAGTGCTCATGTGGGAGTTGGGCAGCTGCAGCAAATTGTATCACAAATACTTGGGCACCATCCCATGTTCTGGTGCCATTGAAAAAAAAAAAATCCTTGCCAAGCAAAGGGGAGAGATAAGAAGAGGAAAAAAAAAAGTTGGTAGGAGAGGCCAAGGTCACTTTTCAACCAGTCTCTTCCATGGACTGGTGGGATATCATGGTGTATGCAGGAAAGCTGGGTGCTCTGGAGCTCTGGGGCTGGGCTGCTGTTGTTGGGAGGCACTAAATAAAGGCAGTAACAAAATGAGGAATCCACAGTCAATTTTACCAGTAAGATAAGAGAAATGGATAAAAAAGAACAGCAAGGTTGTTACTCTGCAGAAGAGTGATGAGTAGGTCTGTTGACCTCAGTAGCAAAAACAATTCTGTTGGCTTTGTGTTTAGAGGGAAAGTGCTGCTTTTTTTGGAAGTTAAGGGAACACTTCACAATCAAATAATATATTCTTCCCTGTCCCTCCCCCAGACTGGTCACGGGATGTTCTTGCATAAGCAGCTTTCTCCTTGAGCAAGGGCAGGTTTCACTGGTGAAGATGCACTTGTCATAGGTGGAACTGCATTGCTTGGTCAGTGCCCACTGTCTGCCATGATCCTGGGGAAGAAAGGAGCTTTCAGCAGGATAAGTGTCTGTGAGCTTCCCTACAGCCAAATGAAGTGGTCCTTTTCCCCCACTGATGCCATGGCACTCAGTGCCTAACAGATTCCCCCTTCTCTGTGGCCTCTGTGTTCTGCCAGCACCACCCTGGGCTCAGTGCAGACCTTAGATCTTAATGGAAGAGGATTGCTGGTCCTTTTTTATTTCTTCCCCATCCTTGTACTCTTCCTTCCTGGGTGGTGGGTCCTGAGCAGCCCATCTGCTGGGACTTCAGCATCATAGAATCATTTGTCTGGAAGAGACCTTTAAGATCATCAAGTCCAGCCATTAACCCTACACTGCCAGGGTCCCTGCCAGGGGCTGTTCAGCTGGAGAAGAGCAGCCTGAGAGGGGATCTGATCAGTGCTGATCAAGAGCTAAAGGGCCCCAGGGGGCAAGAGGATGGGGCCAGACTCTGGTCAGTGGTGCCCAGTGACAGGACAAGGAGCAAAGGGCACAAAGTGGAACTCAGGAGGTTCCATCTGAACAGGAGGAGAAACTTGTTTGCTGTGAGGGTGCCAGAGCCTGGCCCAGGCTGCCCAGAGAGGTTGTGGAGTCTCCTTCTCTGGAGAGATTCCAAACCCACCTGGACAATGTGATCCTGGGACCCTGCTCTGGATGACCCTACTG
Organism: Corythornis vintsioides; assembly: GCA_025447755.1. NCBI lineage: Eukaryota > Metazoa > Chordata > Aves > Coraciiformes > Alcedinidae > Corythornis > Corythornis vintsioides. The sequence continues at coordinate 61,297 of JAOEGS010001188.1, read as the reverse complement.
GAGCAGGGGGTTGGACCAGATGATCTCCAGAGGTCCCTTCCAACCCTATCATTCTGGGATTCTGTGATTTCTGTCTTACCTTTTTCAAGAATCCCTGTCCAGCCCTTTTCTCTCATTCTTCAATCTAACAACTCAAGCTGTTTAAATGCTTCTGAGATGTCCACCCTCCAGACCAAAATGAGCTTCTTTCTTTAGGAGGTTTTGAGCCCTAAGTGACAGGGAGTACTCCCAGTTCTCTGGACTGGAGATGAGATGGCTCATGGGACACGGAACTGCAAAAGCTGTAACAGGCATGACTGTTCAAGTGGTTCTTCCACCTTGAATTATCCTTCCTGCTCTGATCTCCCTTTATTTCATGCTGCTGTAGGACAGGGTCATTGCCAAACCTGCTGCCTTTCCCAGTGCCTTATAGGCTGAGCTGTTATCGGGACTGGTGCACAGAGCTCTGAGCTGGCTCCTCGCTGGAGCCTTCTGGGCAGGCGTTCAGCTCTGACTGCCTTGAGCTCAGATTTGGTGCACTCAGCAGAAATGGGAGTTGCTTCCCTGCCTGCCTGGCAAGGCTCCTCCTTGGCAACTTCCCAGAGTGATCCCCGCTTGTGCTTGGTTTGGAGGTAGTTTTCCATCATCTGGCAAGTACTGTGGTGGAAAGCACAACTGCTCCCTTTGCTCCATCCAAAGTGAGCTGGTAGGGATTGGGAATTTAAGCCTGGTTATGTAGAAGGATATTGGAGATGGAACTTGAGCAGCAGCAGAGATTTGCAACCTGACTTACTCTCAGGAACTGATTCAACTTCAAAAATCAACATTGGGTTGAGACTCCTGAAACTCATGTTTTAAGTGCTTTTTGACTCTGCAAACATAAGATGATCAAACTGTAGGTGATCATTTGCTTGGAAACCAACCTTACAAGGTTCTCGGTGCTCATGTCAGTGTTCAGAAAGGGATGCTGGAAATGGGGCACTATGGATGAATGTGGGGCTCTCCTGCAGAGTTCTGGGGTTTGTTCACATGCAGAACAGCCCCAGTGGCAGTCATGTGAATAAAACCAGAAGGGACCATTCACTGTGGTCCTTGTTTGTTGTTTTTGTTTTAACTAAGAAGCAAAGCTGGTGCTGATTGGATCAACCATGCAATAAGTCAGTGTTTTGCAGCTGCCAGTGCTGATTTCAATGGGTATTGGTGAGTTGTGGAGTTTGGAGCCTGTCAGCTGAATTTAAGGATGGGCAAGGTGGTGGTGGCTTCAGGACACCCATATTTGGTGGTTTAAGACATGGTGCTCTTGCATGTGTCAGCTGGTATGCTGGTAACAAGCTTGATGCTTTCCTTCAAGATTTAGTTGTCCACTGTGTAGAACTGTTGCTGCTTTTCTTAATGAATGTGTTAAGTTCTTCACTGTGAGGGTGATGAGACACTTCCAGGGGTTGCCCAGGCAAGTTGTGGATGCTCCATAACTGGATGTGCTCAAGAACAGGTTGGATGGGGCCTTGAGCAACCTGGTCTAGTGACATGTGTTGCTGCCCCTAGCAGTGGGTTGGAACAAGATGATCTTTAAGGTCCCTTCAAACCCAAACCATTCTATGATTCCTTCCAAGGATTCATGCTTCAAAATCCTGCACATGTAATGATTGTGTGGATCAAGATCTTAGAAAGTTGTTCATGCACTTAGTGGAAACGCCACATCCAGCTAAGAAATACCAAAGCAGGAGACCTGTGGCTGGGAAGACTGGTTGCAGTGAGTCCACTTTTGTGTGGTCACCTGTATCCATCTTGTTGCAAATGGGGAAGCTGAGGCACAAAGCCATCACTTGTTCAGGGTCTTTTGCTGGGAAATAAATAATTTGGGGGCATACCCTGCTTGATATGGTGCCTTGAGCCACATCCACCATCAGCTGCTGACCACTATGCTTTGGCTGCCTCCTGTCCACATGGATGCTGTGCTGAGCACAAGGGTGATGGGTTGATTTTGAAACCCACTGTGCTTCTGAGCCCAGCTTTTATCCATCTGAGGGGTAACAGAAGCTCGGTGCTTTGCAGTTCTCTTATGCCAAGACAACATCTCTCTGCTTGTGTTTGTCCTCACAGGGGCTGTGTCATCAGGCCGACTTTTCATTTCAACGTGCCATCCCTCCGCTTTGGTGATGTCTCCTTTGGTGAGTGTGCTCTGGGCTTGGACCACAGGTTGAGAGGTCTGAGGTCTTCTAAACTGGAAGACTTCAGTGTGAGAGCATCCATCGCTTGTGTTCCTTCATGGCAGCCTTCAGGGTGTTAAAACCAGGGCTGCTGGCTGCTTAGGCACTGTTGTACCATCTTGAGGTCAAGTAAGACCAAAGGAATAGAAAGTATTTTCTGTTGTCTCTCATAGTCTGTTAAGCCCCAACCTCACAATCCTTAAGCAGCAGAATGACTTGGGAGAGTAGGAAGTCCTTTTCCAGAAGAGCCCAGAGAGTGGGATTGCAGGAGAGAGTCTAACCCACCTAACTGGCCCATAGCTGCTCTGAGTAAATGTTCCTGTTGCAAGGCAAGGGCACCATTTAGTTACCTGACCTTTGAGATGTTAAATTAGACCTGAGTTTACCTGGTCATTATCAATGACCAGGTAAAATAGGTGGTAGCTCTGCATCAGGCTTCTTCTCCTTCCCCACCAAAAGGCCAGCTCTGCAGCCAGCACTGAAGGGTGAGCATCCAGTGTCTCCATTGAAATGCAGATTCTAATTCTCCACCTGGGTCTCACAAAAGGCTTTTTTTTTTTTTTTTTTTTTTTTTATTGAGGTGATCTGAAGTTTTGATGTGAAACCAATTATGGATTGATTGAAGGGCCGTTATTCTGTGCCCAGGGTGCCTCTGCATTTTTATGCTGTTCATGGGCTTCCTAAAAAAAACTCATTACCTTTCCTGAGCTGCTTCCTCCCCTCCCTCCATCCCCACTCTGCCACTTCTTTCTTTCCTTTTGAATAAATAAAGCACCAAGTACTGCACCGGCAGAAGGGTGGTTATGTAACAGGAGATTCATCCTCCCTAATCTGATTTCATTAAGAAGACCTTTTCAGCTGAAGGCATCTATTGTAGCTTTGCTTCTTTTAACTGTGCTGCTGCTGACTGTTGGCTGCAGCTGGTGACTTCAGTCTCCTCTGTGATTGTCAAAGCTCTGTTAGGCCTTTCTGTGCACATCCTGCCTCTCTGATGGAGGAACTGGTGGAGGTGGCCATTGGTCACCATTGGTGGGCATGAAGAAACTACCTGCTGTGTCTACAGTTGGTATTCTTCCCACTCTGTATTCAAATGCTGCTTGGTAAGCAGGCTGTGGGACAGGTCTCCTTCCTGACAAAATGGTTAACCAAGACAGATGTCCACCCCAGAGCAGGTTGTAGGCTGCTGTCCTGTCCCTGCAGAACTTCCCCACCAGGTGTGGTTGTAACACTGGTTTTCCATTATGGAAAGCAATTGCTGAAGTTCAAGTGGTGTAAACCTTTGTGGGCAGGAATCAATGCCTGTGTGTTGTGTGGATGTGATGGCCCTGTTTGGTAGGTAAGGTGAGGCATGATTCCTGATAATTTCTAAGCAAGCATCAATTTGTCTGCAGTGAAGTGGGCAGTGAGTTGACACATGCTCAGTCTAGTTGCCCCAAAACAGGAGATGCCTTAAGGATTTTGCCTTGAGAAACTGCATTAGAGTGCTTTGCACGGCGCTGTAGTTCCCTGTTTCACCCCTCCTTTCTTTTACTGTAGCTTCTCACAGAGTCTTACCATGGTGGGGGTTGGAAAGGATCTCTGGAGACCATCTGGTCCAACCCTTGTGTTCTGTCAGGGTCATCCAGAGCAGGGTGCCCAGGATCCATCCAGGCAGGCTGGTTTTTTTCATTCACATCCTGGGGAGCACATAATGAAGAGTGGCTATTACCCAGGGAGTGATCTATGATCAGAACAAAAAGGAACTTATATGGCAGTTAATTGCTTCTCCATCAGCTGTCATTCAGACTTATGAGCTAAACTCCAAGTGCAGTTTTATCCTCACAGGATATTCAGACCAGGAATTATGGGATAACAGGTGTATAAATTCCTATTTGTGTCCTTTTCCTAGGCTTTCCTCACACCTTGTCATGCAGCCTCACTAACACCTCCTTGGTGCCCATGACCTTCAACCTTCGCATTCCTGGGGATGGCCTGGGAGAGCCCAGTGTGACCAGCTTTGCTCAGGTGTCAGACAGCACTTGTCCATCCTGGAGAATGGGAGACCAAGGTCACCTCAAGCCAACTGAATTTACCATAACCCCCTGCAGAGGGACCATCCGTTCCCAGGGGCTTGTGGATATCCAGGTAGGGGAGATGTGCTTCAGAATGTGGAGCTGAGGCTTCCCTGGCATATAAGAGGCTTTGGCACTACTAGCTAGGACCATAATGTGAGATACCTGCTACCAGTCTTAGGCCTTTGTTAGCTGGGTTACTCTGGGACTTGTGTGAAGCAACACCATTTTTGTTTCCAGAATCGTAAGCTGGAGATGAGGAACCATATGGTCAAGGTTTGCTTTTCATCACAGTCTCCTGTTGAGCAGGAGCTGTATTCACCATGGTGATCCTCAATGGGAACTCAAAAAGCTCTGGCATCCATGAACTACACAATATCTGCTGGGTTGCATTTTGCCCTCAGCTTCCCACTGTAAAGTTGAACTTGTTCTGTTGTAGCTGACAGATTTCCTCTGGATTTATGCTGTTGTAGTTGAGATTGAACACTAAACCCTAAATTTGAATACAGTGCTGAGCAGAGCATTAGTCTCACTGTGCTTTCATGCAGCTTCTCCATGCTCTGATAACTGGAAGGGGTATTTATCAAAGTTGATGTCAGAAGACTTGCTACTCCCAGAGACTCTGCCCTACACATGAACCAGAAGAATTAAGGCAAAATACTTCATTTTCATTACTATCGAATAAGAACTAGAGGACACCACATGTGCACATGATGGCTTCTGGGAGTGATACACTACTTGATACTCTCCTCTTCCTTCAGGTCACCCTGTGTTCCAACACTGTGAAGAGATATGAGCTGGCACTGGTGGTGGATGTGGACGGGGTTGGCAAGGAGATGTTGGCACTGCTCCTCACAGCCAGGTACCAGAGAATTTCTTGCAGCTCATCATCTCTCCTCATGCATCCATCACCTTGCACATGGTTTGCTGGCTCCAAATGGGAAATGTTGTTTAATGAGCTAGTTATTCCCAGCTAGATGTGAGGCCGCTGGTGCTTTGAAAGCAGCCCATGTTGAGATACACCTGTGCTCAACAGACAAGCATGGCCCTGAGCCTGTTTCTGAAGGAAACAGTAATTACAGTTGTTATTTGCCAGGATTTCGTGCTTGAAGTGCAACAAATTTCAAAAGGGCCACCTCTCCTGCTTGTGAGTGGGGAACTTGCACTGGGCTGTGACTAAAATGCAACATTCATTAGGAATTCACAGCAAGCAGCTTGCTGGAAGCTGGTGTCTGCTTCAGTTCACAAAGGCTTGTGAGATTCATGGTCCTTCAATGGTTTGGATTGAAAGGGACCCTTAATGCTCATCTAGTGTAACCCCCCTGCAGGGAGCAGGGACAGCTGCAACTGGAGCAGGTTGTTCAGAGCTCCACCTAACCTCACCTGCAATGGTGCCAGGGATGGGGCAGTGACCACCTCTCTGACCAACCTGGGCCAGGCTCTTACCACCCTCCCTGTACAACATTTCTTCCTTCTCTCCAGTCTAAATCTGACTCTGTTAAACCCATCACCCCTTGTCCTGTCCCAAGAGGCCCTGCTCAAAAGTCTGTCCCCATCTTTCTGACAGGCCCCTTGAAGTCCTGAAAGACCACAAGAAAAGGAGGAGAAGGCTCCATGGAGCATTCTCTTCTCCAGGCTGACCATCCCCCAGCTCTCCCAGCTTGTCCTCCTAGCAGAGGTGCTTCCAATGGGAAAGGGGCTTATGGCAGGACTGGTGAGGAGAAAAGATAGGCAAGGTCTTACAAATGGGAAAATAATCCTTGATGTGGAAGGTGAACTTGGGTTTTTCTGCTTCCCTCTGGTTCTTTTGACTATTAATGTTCTCAGACTTAAGCCAAAAGTTGTTCTTGCTGCAGCCAGATTCAATCCTGTTGTGCTGCAGTGGGTGTCAGTTTAATTACGAGAGGGATGTGGTTCGCTGGAGCCATTTCTCTCCCAGGCAGAATCATCCAGTCAGTGCCTGGGCTGCAGTCCTGTCAAACAAGCACAAATGGGAGCAGACAGTGTATGGACTGGGGGGTGTGAAGGACCAAGGCAGCTAGAGGAACTGAGAGAGGATGTCACCCACTGTACTGGGCAGTGGGGAGGGGTCTCGTGTCCTCCCTGGCTGGGGCAAATGGCCATGTTTTTACTGAGACACTGGAGTCTAGTGTCCTTTGAGCCTTGGTAAGCCCTGGTCCTTAGTGGTAAGGCTCTCCCAGAATTCATACCTTACTGGGACCAATGGCATGGTCCCTGCAAGCCTCTTGGGGCAAAAGTGCCCATCTCTGGAACAGGGCACTGTGCTTTGCCTGGGCCCTTGGCAGCTTTCCCAATGCCAAGTTTCAGGCTTTGCTCCTTCTTTATAAGAAAAGGAGTAAAAAGGAGCTAAAGATTATCTAACAGTGTAGGGGCATTAAAAACTTATTTTATGGTTACAAATGTTCCATTTCATGTGATTTGGAGAGCAAAATCTCTGTTTCCTCAGTATCTCATAATTGCTGTCTGGGCACTTCTTTCCCTAGGTGTGTGGTTCCTCCACTGCGAGTACTCAACCCCCTCGTCATGTTTGGACGGTGCTTCCTAAAATTCCCTTACAAGCAGATGCTGACCCTGGTGAATGACAGTGACCTTCCAGGCTGCTACAGGATTCTTCCTCAGGTTTGGAGTCACATCCACCTCCTGCTGCAAATGTTATTGAGGGTTTTGTTAGAAAAAAATAAAAAGAGGGGGGATTGGGTAAGACTTTGATAGTTGATATTCAAATCTAAAGGTTTGTTGAGCCCAAGAACCTACCTGAAAATTAAACTTAGGAATCAGTTAAATAGGAACCTACCTGGATACAAACTTTGAGAAGTAACCTAAGATCTTCAAGAAACAACTTAAACTCTGTAGGAAGCAGTTTATAGTCTAGCCTCTGGGGTGATTTTGTGCAGGAGAACTTAGAGGCTTGTGAAAAGCTGCTGCAAGGAGGCTACCAGTACAGGGGTGGATGCAGCAGCTTTTTGACCCTCTGAAGATGCTGCCCCATCTGTGGCACCATTGCAGGTGAGGTTGGCTGTGATGCTATGATTCTCTTCCTTATAGGATCCCAAGGAGAACGCTGCTGTGTGGTACTCCAGCCCTGTGCCATGTGGGATTATCCAGCCTCACAGCTTGGTGGAGGTCCCATTTACCCTGGAAGCCCAAGTGATAGGAGAGCAGGATACTGTTGCTCATGTTGCAGTGTTTGGGAGCAAAGGATCCCCACTGGTGAGTGCTGAGGGAGATGTGTGCTCTTGTGTGATTTGCCTTGGTGGGGCATGAGGTGTACAGGGGTTCTTCCAGGGAAAACAAGAACATTTAATACATGGCATGG